>NW_019013797.1:0-19135 GCF_000150535.2 Carica papaya | reverse complement strand
TAATGCACATTTCTTTCTAGATTTATGATAAAACTTATTTATTTTTGTAAAAGGTTAGGGAAGAAAAATATTAAATAATTCTTGTATCTTTATTGAAATGAAAGTTGGGATATATATACATGTAGATGAATTCATATATGGTAACCAACATAAATTAGCTTAATTATTTTTTTTCTAATTATGCTTACATATTTGGAAAGATAATCATATTATTATGTATAGAGAATATTCTATAATATTCTCACACTTCCCCTCAAGTTAGATTATAAATATTAATCATGCTCATCTTGTTCCGAAAATACTCAATCTGTGTTCCATTTAGAGTTTTGGTAAATATATCACAAAGTTGTTTTCTTATCTTCACATAATTAATAGATATATAAGTTTTTCTAAATTTTTTCTCGAATGAAGTGACAATCAAGCTTGATATGTTTGTTCTCTCATGATACACATGATTTGAGGCGATATAAAGAGCAGGAGATGTGGGATTCAAACTCAATTCATCTAATAGATGATGTATCCATAAGACTTCACATGTGGACTGGGTCATAGCTCTATATTCGAACTCTACGCTTGAGAGACAATTGTTTGTTTCTTACTTTTTCATGATACGAGATTCCCACAACAAAAACACAATAACCCGTAATAGATCTCCTATCAATTTTAAATCCAACTCAATCAGTATTTGTAAAACATTCAATGTGAGTATGCTCATAATTTCTAAATACTATGCCGAGTCCCAGGGCACCTTTTAAGTAGTACAAAATCTGTTTCAAAACCTTCTAATGTTTGACTGTAGTTGCCGACATAAACTGGCTAATAATACTGATATGGTATGCAATATCTAGACGAGTCACAGTGAGGTAATTCAATTTTTCAACTAGTCATTTGTATTTATCTGGATCAAGGGGATTACTATTATTTTTTATAAAATGTACATTTGGTACCATTGGTGTATTGCATGGTTTACCTTCCAGCTTTCCTGTTTCTGAAAATAGATTAAGTACATATTTTCTTTAAGATAATAGAATCCCTTCCTTACTTGTTACTCTGACCGTGAAAAAGTATTTTATCTCTCCCAAATCTTTGGTATTGAACTTGATATGCAATAATGATTAGAGAGAGGATATTCTTGAATGGTCATCTCCTATAATCGAAATATCGTTAGCAAAAATAATAAAAAATATAATACCAGGCTGTTGATTGTATATAAAAAATTGAATGATCGCACTTGCTCTTATTCAATTTGAACTTACATACTACCTCACTAAACTTGTCAAATCATGCACAAGAGCTCTACTTCAAACCATATAAATATTTTTTTTAAATAACAAACTTTCCTGTACTCCCTTAAGCGACAAATCTAGGTGGTTGCTCTATATACATTTCTTCTAAGAGATCACCATGAAGAAATACATTTTTAATGTTCAGCTAGTGTAAGGGTCAATTTCGGGAGGCTGCAATAGATATGAATAAACGGACAGAGGTAAGGTTAGTCATTGGAGAGAATGTACCAAAATAGTCCACTCTATAAGTCTGAGCATAGTTTTTCGCTACCAGTTGAGATTTAAGTCTCGCCATACAGGCATCTGGATTCACTTTGACTACAAATATCCATTTCCACCCTATAGTCTTTTTTTCTTTGGGTAAATCTACCAGATCTCAAGTATGATTATCATCAAGAGTATTTATCTCCTCAAACATAGCATTACATCAAGTAGGATGATTTAGAGCCGACTTAACTATATTGGGTATAGAAGTTGAATCTATAAAATAATTAAAGTACTAGACGAATGAGACAAATGGTCAAATGATATAAAATTAGCAATGGGATAAGTTGGTGTAAGAATGGTGCATTGATATTTACCTTTACGAAGATCAATGGGAAGATCAAGGTCCTGTGAGGCAGAATTAGATGACAACGGATCTGGAATAGGACATGTATCATTAATTTGTTGTCTTGTAGAATAAATATGAACAATTGGTGGTGGTACTTGGGTTACAGGCACACGAACACTATCATCAACTTGCTCAAGTAGAGTTTGAGGCACATCATCTGGAAGAATACTTTTATCTGTTTGCTCAGTAAAGACATCTAGTGTGAAACTATAAATGAGTTATTCGCCGTCCGCCCATTAACTTGTAGACTTGGACGATGAGGAGAAGAACTATATATTTTCTGAAAAACTACATCAGTTGATACCAAATATTTATTAAGGTCTGGAGAGTAGCACCTGTATTCTTTTTGAATGTAAGAATATCCCATAAATACACACTTCAAGAACTTTGGGTCCAATTTTGTTACAATAGGTCACACATATCGAATATAACAGGTGCTACCAAATATTTTAGGTTAGACCGGAAAGAAAAACTTGTTTGGAAAAAGAAAATTGTAAAGAACATCCCCATTAAATACTGTAAATGGTATACAATAATAAAGAAACAAGCTGTGTAAACAATATCAGCGCAGAATTACTTAGGGACTTGTGTTTGGAATAAGAGGGCTCGAGCAGTTTCAAATAAATATTTGTTCTTCTTCTGAGCGACTCTATTTTGAGATGGTATATCAATACATGAGAATTGGTGAATGATCCCATGTTGAGTCATATAGTTCTGAAATGAATCTGACATATATTACTTGGTATTATCACTTCTCAATACATACACAGAGATATTGAATTATGTCTTGACTTCAGCACAAAAAACACAAAAGTGAGAAAATACTTTTAAACGATTCTTTAAAAAATATATCCAATCATTCGAGATAAATCATCCACAAAGATAATAAAATACTTGAATGCAGTTTTGAATTGAATAGGACAGGGGCCCCAAACATCAGAATAAACTAACTCAAAAGCAGACTCAATTCGTCTATTGACCTTTGGACCTAATGAACTATGGTGATATTTTGTAAATCGATATGACTCACAATCCAGTAAAGATACATCATAGAAATGAGGACATAATTTTTTCAACACAGGTAGCGAAGGATGTTCCAATTGATAAAATGCTTTAAATGGAGAGATAACATTAGAGCAGACAACTAATCGAGGTACCCAAGTATCAAGAATGTAAAGACCGTCTGATATATTTCATTTACCAACAATCTGTTTCGTCATAATATTTTGAAAAAAACAATAATAAGGAAAAAATGTAATACAACAATTCAAATCTTTGGTAAACTTACTCATAGAAAACAGATTGAATGCAAGTTTAGGTAGACTTAATTCAGATGACAAAGTAATAGATAATGTTGGTTTTGTGGTCCCTAAATCCACAATATTATAGGTCGACCCATCAGCAATGGTTACAAGAAAAAGTGTTTTATGTGGTTGAAAATTATAAAAAAATATTAGAATTACCTATAATGTGATTTGTACACTAGAATTAATTACCCATCTGTTTGTGGAGGAGATGAGACATTTTTTTTTGGATTCAGAAAGAACAGAAAATTTATTTTAAGATTCCTGATATTGAATGAATTTAGCATACTAATCAGCTGAAATCATAATAGTTTTATCAGAATATGAGATAACAGTAGTAGTAACAATATTAGTGGTTTATGTCCTTCAATTGAGATTCTGCAATTTTTTACAGTACCATTTTATATGCCCTTGTTCTCGGTAGTAATAACATATAATATTATCATCCTTTTTAATTCTAGAATTACAAAAAATATGTCACTTATAATACCCAAAACACAACAGTTAGAGATACTCGGAAAACACTGCAAATAAATAAGAAATTATAAGAAAACAAAATACCTCTTCACACACAGAAACCCAAGAGAGCCACACTGCCACCACCAGAGTTCATGCGCCGCTGCATGTGCCGCCGCGAGAGTTCATGCGCCGCCACCAGAAAGCCACACACCGCCGCCAGAAATCACCAAAACGCCTCATTTCAGTCGGAAATCACCACAGAACCCACCGGAAAACTGAAATCTAGAAAGGGTTCGCAAAGATATCTCAAATCGCTCCGGAAACTCTAAAAAACTTACTGTCACGTGATCTGCTCTGACGCGACTTTTCTCCGTTCCGGTTTTCGTGTTTCTTGCTCAGAACAGGCCAGCCGAGCGTCTCTTCATGTCTTGACCTCATGCTGAACTCGACCCGCACGCGGACCGGTCTTCTCCGATTTACCTTACGCTTGAGGACTCAAAACCACCGGAAAATGGCTTCCTCCGCCTCTTCTGCGTGCATCACTGTGCCGGCCGCGATCTGAACTGGTCGGAGAACGGTGGTCGACTTTCTCCGGCATCGGAAATGGGTTGTTAACTCTTATTTGATTTAACTCCTAAGAGCCCTAACCATAACCCTAGTTCTGATATTATGTAAAGGGTTAAGGAAGAAAAATACTGAATAGTTCTTGTATCTTTATTAAAATGAAAGTTGGGGTATATATACATGTAGACGGATTCATATATGGTAATTAATATAAATTACCCTAATTATTTTCTTCCTAATTGCGCTTACATATTTAGAAAGATAATTATACTATTATGTGTTAGGAATATTTTATAATATTTTAACAATTTAAAAAAAAAAAATTCGATATATTCAAAGAGCATTAAAGGAGTGTGATTTGTATATAAAAATATTTACGACACTAAAAAAATATCTAGTGGGTCCCCAAGATCTTCGCCATAATATAGTGGTTGACTCCTAATAAAAATTCTTATATTCTCTATCCTCAAAAGTTCTCTTGTTCATCTCTTTCCAAATAATAAAAACTGTAGCCAAGGGGATAAGCCTGATAAAGCAGTTACCACCTTGGATGCCCGTCACTCCCAATTCTCCTTCTTACCGTGCCTATAATGACCTAACTCAAACCCAATAAGCTATGTGTGAAAGACCAAAGGTGGTGCTCACAGACGGTCACCGGAGGAGGATATGATTACACATCTCACCATCACTTTTGCACAAGTAACACCCATTCCAACCATCAATATCTTTCCTCTTCTGATCAATTTGTCCAAATTTAGAATGCGTTCTCACACCTTCCCATGTGAAGAAGCCACTCTAGAGTTGCCTTCACCTTCCAAATAATTTCTGATGGGAACTTATTACATGCGCTGCCTCTTTTAGTCAGATGCATGTAATACAAAATTAAGCAAGTCCTTTTGGATTCAGGCCCTAAATAGGTTCATCCTCAATTGCATTGAGGATGACCACTAGGAAAAGCAATTTGAGAAGGTTGATATATTCATCAATCTCTTAGTCATTCTAGTTCTCTAATTAATTCAACAATCCAAGTGCCCCTACAAGGATCCCCAACTTGTAGGACATTGGCAAAAAATTTTTCAAACATATCTTTTTGCTGGACAATGGCAAAAATTGTGGGAAACTGCAAGTATAAAGCCTCTCTTAGCATTTAATTGATCCCTCCCAAAGCTCAGCATCTCCCCCAACTTGATTTTCTATCTGATGCATTTTCTAAGTTCATCTTTGCTGGATTGATACCTTTCCACACCCTAGAGTGATATGGACCTCTCGAACTCGTGACATGCTAGCCATATGGATCTAATCCATACTTTGCCACCTTCACCTTCCTCTAAAAACTATCCTGCTTCCACGTGAACTTCTGCAACTGTTTCACTTGAAGAAGTGAGTTAGACTAAACCAAATGTTTCACTCCTAGCCCACCCTACTGAAATGGTTGTTTCACCATATCCCATGCCACCAGTTGAAACCTTCTTTCTTGTTCAATTTGTCCTAAAGAAATTTGCGTTGAATCGCCTCTAACCTCTTAGCCATACTCATTGAAATTGTGATTGGAGACATGAATAGATTGGAATGTTAGCTATTGAGCTCTTAAAAAGGGTAAGTCTTCCACCTTCGGAGAGTAAATCCCTCTTCCAACTAGCCAAGTGAGACTCATATCAACTCACCACCAGATTCCAGGACAATATATCCTTAAACTTCGCACCATGGCGTAGACCCAAATGATTAAATCAGAAGATTGACACTTTTACGATCGATCTTCAAGAAGCATGAGTGTTCAAGGGCCTTGCTTATAATTTTGCTACATTTAGGTATCATCACTTTCGGGGCTTCTTAGTGGAGGTGGTCTTGGGAATATTATTGACAAGTTGATTGATTCCCTTGTATAATAATTATTATTATTTTTGTCTTGTACATAGGTTACACCCTCTTGGTTTCCTTACGCATGATACATTCTTTTTTTCCCCCTTAAAAGAGTATATAACTTAAATCATTATCTTTTTCCACATCAAATACATATCTAGATGGTCAAATGACAAACTCTAACTGATTAAGCGACCAGCACAATAGTTGAATCAACATTCCTTCCCCAATCTAACAACTTCGGTTCGTTTGACGGAAGCCAACATTTCTTAATTAAGTGTTGTCTATGAAGGATTTGATACATAATGTAACTTTAAAATCTAAACCTCTTTCTGGTCAATTCAGTATTCTACTTCCTGTTGTCCAGTCATAACTCTAGCAAGGAGAAAGTATTTCTGGACTATTCAATCTGCTTTTTTATATGATTTAAGTATTCTAGACTTCATTTAATCGTAATGCCAACACCATTATTTAATGAAACCTTTATTGTCGGGGTCTTAGTTAATTGTCTAGTACTGTAGCCACAGACAGATTCACTAATGATTCTAACTTAAAAAGTTAATGATTTAGGCTAAAGGAGTCCTGGAAAAAAAATTATTAAGAACCAAAATTGGAGATATTAAGTCTTGATAATCAAATTTATAAATCAGTATTTGTATTATAACCATATGAATGGTCTATTAACTAACTTAGAGAAGGTACTCCAATAATAGGTACCAGAATGCAATAAAAAACTAGAAACTCTTCAAAATTTTTAAGAAATCTACAAAATAGAAAAATAAGTTAATTAATTGGAATAATCTATACTAGAGAGTAACTAAATAGGAAATAGTAAACTCATACCAATAATAAACCTGTAGATACCGGTTCTTAAATAAGCTAAATACTTAAAAAATACATAAACATTGCAACTACATAAATATCTCTTAGTATTGAAATATATCTGTGTTAAGATTTTTTACTATGCATTATTGTACTCTACTTGGTGAAAGTTCGATATCAAGTTTTAAAATGTCGAAATAGAAAAAATATGATAGTTAGAATTTGTCGTTATAACAATATGTGCTTGTAAAACTTAGACATTTTTGTGAAAGAACAAGAATGCTTCCAAAATCAAAGATTTTGAAGTAATGAATCAATTAGAAATAAGAAAATCCGTATAAGGAAGAATCACCTAGACTTTCCTTATTCTATTAGGAGATAAAGAACTTTAGGGTAGTATCTTCCTGTGGGGCCTATTTTTCTTGAAATCAAATATAATTTTGTTTTCTTCAATCTCAACAATAACATTATTTATTACAAGTAAATCAAGAGATCTATACTTTATCCATCAATGTATTGTCATTATTTAGATGGTTAATGTGGATCTCCCCATTTGTCTCATCTATTAACTTGCTCTCATTTGTTTTATTGTTAATGATAATGACATCATATTGCTTATAGAAAGAAATAGGTTGAAGCATTTATGATAACTACATCATTATAATCTTGTTCGTTGTAATTATACAAGAGAATGCCTGACAATTTTATTGTTTGTATTAGAGATTGTTTTAAGGTTAGTGGCACAACTTTCAAAACACTAATAGCTTGTAAGCAACAAGTGAAACTTTTTTATTTTCTCTTCAAACACTTCCCGGGAGCAAAAGGAGCAACTCTACTAAGATGTACTCGCTTGTAAAAAGTGGCTATAACTGCTTTTGTATATGAAATAACATTGTCTACCAAGACTGGATAGACTCCAAGAAGCGCTTGAACATTCTTCTATTAATTCTTTAAGTCCAAAATCACCAGATATAGTCTAATTCATATAACTATTTTAAGAATTAAGATCTCTTTAACATGTGATTATCTCATTCTTTCCCTAATATTAAATGACAATTAGTTCAAAATCATTTGTATGTTGTCATAAGAAATATTTCCTGTAGTTATTTTAGTGAACTCACATTTGCAATAAACAACTTCCAAGGCATATCGGCTTCTCTTAGTATTACATATGTTCACTTTAGGATCTTCTTGTCCTGAATCATGGAGGTCCTTAGATTTGGTTTAGATTTAGAGTTTGATGTTTATTTATCTTGCTTTCTACTCATGGGTATGGATGATATCTCTTCATTGTCCTTGGGGTAAACATGTGATTAATGTTGAAGACAATTTTAACACAAGGTTCTAGATAAAATACAAACTTCTCAGCAATATGTTAGTTATAAATTGAACTAAATATTTTTTAATGCATTAGTTTTAAACTGTAAACCAGCTAGATGAAAATGATCCAAGTAGCATAACAACCTCTTGAAATTGTCACAGTTGGTTCTCTAAAAATCTTAAGGGCCCACATGGGGTTGGTTTGTGAGGAGAATCAGTATGGAGATGGAAAATGTTTTTGATTGTATTAGGTGGAGAGGTGGGACCAGGGGATGGAGTGAGCTTTTTGAAAGATGAATGGATGGAAATGGGTGTTCTTTATCATCAATTCCCGAACATTTATGCAATGGCACTCGATAGAGAAGCACGGTAAACGATTATATGTAGGGTCAAAGCGATAACGAGGATTGGTGGATTGGGCTTAAGCCAAACTTAAATGATTAGAAGGTCCCAGAATATATGAATTTATTTGAGACAGTATTATTCTCTAGGAGGGGCTAGTCTAATGGGGATAGACTGTGTTGGAAACTTTACCCTTATGGTCTTCATGGTCATAGGGGATGAGATGGAGGAGGATTTTCCTACTAGGTTGATTTGGAATGTAAAAGTAACTCTTAAGGATTGCCTTCTTCACATGGGAAGCTGTTTGGGGATGTATTTTTTAATGTTCGACAACCTTATTAAAAGGGAAAAAATTTCTGCTGAATGGATGGTACTTTTGTAAGAGAGAAGTTGAGTCCGGTAATCATTTTCTCTTATGATGTTTGCTTGCTGAGAAATTGTGGAGATTAGCTTATGGTCTTCTGAATTTGAATTGGTAATTGCTGGATCAGTGAAGGAGTTATGTGCTTGGAGCAGAATACTTTGGGATAAGATAGTGAAACTCATCCTTTTGGCTACTTTCTGGGTGATTTAGAAGGAGAGGAATAAAAGGATTCTTGAGGCATTGATTCTAATTTTGACAAACTGAAAGATAATTTGTTCCATATCCTAAGTTTTTTGTTAATAGAGTCATCCGTCATGTTCTATCGAAGATTTCAGGATCTTATAGATATTTTGGCTGACTTGTACATATTGTATACAGGCTGCATCCTTTGGTGCTTTCGATTTTATATGAATATTTCTACACTTTTTATTTAAAAAAAATACTGCGATCCTATGCATATTTAAGTTAATTATTTATTTATTTATCTTTTGTTGTAACAATTTGTACCAATTGTTGCAGGGAACTGCTAAAGGCATATGCTGAATGTGAAAATAGCTCTGAGATAATCGCAGTGCAAAATTCTTGGCTTTCCCAGCAAAATCAGGTTACAAAGGCTCTTCCAGATCTGGAAGGTAATCCCTTTTATATTCGATTCACAAATTACTACTTCTCATTGTAAAGTCACACTTCTATACAATTGAGTTTTGGCATGAGAATCATTAGTAGTCATCTTGTTAATGATACATGGTCTTAAAGCAACTAACTGTGGTTGAGTTGCTCATGTTTTTCCCTCATGGTACAAAGCCTTACAAGTCTACTTGGCGCCATTAGGAAAAAACAATACACGGCTCTAGCTTATATGAACTTCTGCAAAGCCAATTGCTTTTTGATAGCTTACAGTATAAATATTCCTTTTTGATAATTCCAATAGAAGTAATTTATAAATCGCATGTAACAACATATAAGTCAATAAAACTCTTGTTAGACAATAAGATCATAGAACTTCAAAGGGAGTGAAGAGTTTATACTCTCTAAACTAAATACTTTGCAATATGAAATTCTAATAGTAAGCTAAGAATATGATTGGGGTTCCTAAAAAACCTAATAAATTTCTTCAATAGTTCAAAAAGTGTCAAAAGTTATATGATTATTACAAGATATTTCCCAGTCCAAAAAACTTTCCATTTTAGCTTCTGGTTCTCCATCCAGTTTTCTTCCTTATCCAATATTTTCAAACCAATGATAACTTTATACAATTAAGGTGAAGGGTATACTAGTAAAGTTCCCATATACATAATTGATTGTATGTTCCTTTTATTATTTTAAGAATGTGTAAACATGGGATTCTCGAATTCAATAATACACACAACATTCATTCTTGCGCATGGTATTAAGCTGTAGGAAAAAGTCTTATGTCTCCCTAAGAAATCTTAATTGGCCTTTCATCTTCGAAATAAGACAAAAAACTCCATATCCGGCCTTCATCAGCAGCAGTCATCCTTCACAGCTAGGAAACCACTTTGTTGCACTGGAAAACACCATTGGCGCGTCGGAAAGCACCCTATTTCCGTATGCTCCACTCCAGTCATAACTTCTCTTTGCCCTCTGTTTTGCTCTGTTTCGACTTTGTTTTCACGCACTGTTTGTGCTGTTTCGGCTCTGTTTTTCGTGCCCTGTTTTGCTTTGTGCATAGTTCTGCTCTGTTTTACCCCTTGTTTTGCTCTATCTTGTATGCAAATCTGCTATTGTTTTTGCAAGCAGATTTGCTATGTTTTTAACGCACAGATCTACTATGTTTTCACACATATTTGCTCTGCTTTCAGCATTATGCTCTGCTTTATTTTTGGTGACCCGTTCTACTCTGTTTCAGTTGTAATTCCTCTGATTTCTAGTGTTATTGAGGTCCAATGGTTTGTTCTTTTTATCGATGATTACACTAGAGTAACTTGACTTTTTTTGCTAAAATCCAAACATGGGATTAAGCACATTATTTCTTAATTTCACAATATGATCAAAGCTCAGTTTGGGGTAAAAATTAATATTTTCAAACTGATAATGTTCATGAATACTTTAATTAAACAATATCTTCCTTTTTCCAAAGTGAGGGGATCATTCACAAGTTTTCCTATATCTACACTCCACAAAAAAATGGAGTTGTAGAACGGAAAAACAGTCACCTGCTTCTCATCACACTATTAGGGAAAAGCCATTTTGACCTAAATATGTCTTATCAATAGGCTATCATCTTGGGGACTAGACCTTCACAGTCAAACAATTATAGCTATTTTCTTTCTTGAAGTTTGAACAATCAATAGCCTTATTCCTTGAGTCTTCGATTGTGTTGCCTATGTTCACATATGTCAATCTCAACGAAGAAAACTTGATCCTAGGATCATCAAATGTGTGTTTGTGGGGTGCTCACCTACTCAAAAAGGATACAGATATCATCCTCGTGCTCAATAATTTTATGCATTTGCTGAAGTTAGTTTTTAGAGATTGAGTCGTTCTTTACTAAATCTTATCCTCAGGAGGAGAGTACATTAGAAGATGAGGAAGACTCACTTCTATTTGATATCCTAGTGTCTGTAAACACTACATCTTATCAAAAAAATAACCACCACATCAGAAAACCAAAAACCATAAGATACACCTGAATATATACCATTACAAGATACACTTGAATACATACCACCAGAAAAACAATTAGAAAAATGAACTAGAATCCTCAACCATACAGAACCCGCGGTTCTCGCTAGTGTATTTCAGAAGGAAAAACTCTGATTCTAGTCCAAAGTAAATTCATGAATCCAAGTCGAGTACTGGAAATGAAGTAAGCTCTAAAAACATTTTACTTTCTGATATAAACATACCTATTGCGCTCAAAAAATGGACAAGAGAATGCACTAAGCATCCACTTTACTCGATCTCAAACTTTCTACCAGTTGAAAAGTGTTCTGTCTCAAAAATTTTTTGATGAGTCTAAGTACATTATTTATTCATAAGGCAATATTTGAGGCTTTATTTAGTAAGGAACAGAAAAATATTATAAAAGTTGAAATGCGGGCCTGGAGAAGAACAAAGCATGGGGAGTGGTGGACCTATCCCAAGAAAAGAAATCAGTAGGGTTAAAGTGGGTATTCATTATAAAGTATAAACTTGATGGATCTATAGAGAGATAGAAGGTAAAATTAGTGGCTAAAGGATATAACAAAAATTATGGAATTGATTACTAGAATACTTTTGCACCAATAACAAAAATAGATGTTGTACATGTTCTATTATCCTTGGCTGCAAATTTTAATTGGCAATTTGATGTGAAGAATGTCTTCCTACTAGGAGAATTAGAAGAAGAGCTTTATATAGAAATTCCTCTAGGGTTTATCAAAAACATAAAGATAAATCAAGTACGCAAGCTAAACAAAACATCGTATGGGCTCAAGCAGTCTTCTAAAGCATGGTTTGGACTATTTGAAAGCGCTATGCTAGCTATGCATTACAGACAAAGTTAAGGAGATCATACCCTTTTTATTAAATGTTCCTGTAGAAAATAAAATAATTAGAAAAATAAATTAGGATTTTTACAGCTGTTATGTGCTGTACGTAGAGGGTATCACCAACAAATTTTCTCAAACCAGAATTTTGTTAGAATTTCTCTAGAATTTGTTAGGTTGTTAGAAGTAGCAGATTTGTATATATATGTGTGAATCATTCATCAAGAAATGAGAAGCAGAATATTTTTCCTCTCAATTTTCTTCATGGTATCAGAGCATACCTAATCCAAGAAGAAATCAAATCCTGCTAAGCCGTAATCAGAAATGGCCTCAGGTGAGCTTCCATCATCTCTACCAGAAGTTTCTTCTGGTTCTTATCACCACACAGCAGCAACCAGAGCTGTGAGTGAGCAACCATCATCCTGTATCATAAGACATAAACTCGATGCCAGTAACTTCCTTCAATGGTCGTCATGTGTCCGTCTCTTCATCCGCGAAACGAGGCGTTATGGGCACCTCACTGGCAAGCTCGTGCCTCCTCCAGCATCCGATGCAAATACACAAACCTAGGAGATTGAAGACAGTATAGTCATGTCCTGGCTTATCACCTTAATGACCCCTGAAATCAGAGAGAATTTCCTTCTCTACGAAACCGCTCACGAAATCTGGAAGGCAGCACAGGAACTCTACTCCAGCAAGCAAAATACCTTCGCAATATTCGTAATCGTGTCAACTCTTCATGACCTTCGGCAAGGAGAACTCAGTGTCACCCAGTATTACAGTCTCCTTAGTCGAAGTTGGCAACAGATGGACGCCTTTGAGTAGCGTCGCTGGAACTGCCCGGAGGACGCGAAAAACTTCGGAGCTTTCGTGGAAGAAAAGCGGGTCTTCAAATTCCTGCTAAACAAAAATCTCGATGCGATTTGGGGGCGTGTTCTGAGCACCAAACCTTTGCTGAGTCTTCGATAAGTGTTTTCTGATGTTCAACGCGAGGAGAGTCGTCGGAAATCATGATGGGAGAGATTGACCAACCTCACCCGACTTAAAATTCTTCAGCTCTCACAACCCGAGCGATTTACAGTCGAACAAAGAAGACAAGGCCCTGGTGCGACCATTGTCAAAAGCTAAGGCACACTCAAGAACATTGCTGGAAGCTTCACGGCAAGCCAAGTGCCTGGAAACTACCTTCGGGTGAGTGAAAAATGTCGAAAGCAGAGACCTCCAGTAAGCTTCAAGGAAATCACGTGATGGCTAAGGAAGCAATTTCTGATGAGATGGGAAAAGAACCATTTACCCCTGAGCAGTTGGAAGCCCTCCAATGTATTTTGTCCAAGAAGTCTCACCTAGTCAGTGCTTCTGTGGCACACAAAGGTAATATTCATGACTTATCTGTTTTTTCAGAAAAAGGACAGATGTGGGTGGTAGACTCTGGAGCATCTTATCATATAAATGGCGATTTCTCAATGTTCCAAAATTACAGAAGATGTGAAGAAAATATTTCAATTAGAATTGCAGATGATTCTCTCTCAAAAGTGGCAGGAACGGGTTCTGTAAATTTGTCTTCAAATTTGGATTGTAATTTGTTGTCAGTCAGCAAGCTATGTGAAGATTTGAAATGTGCTACGAAATTTGTTTCTAATATGTGTAATTTTCAGGATTTGGACTCGGGGAGGACGATTAGTAGAACTAGGATGATCTCAGGATTATATTTGTTTCAAGTCAACACTTCTAAAAGACAAGCTCACAATGCAGTATGTGAAAACTCTGTTTCTATTTCCGAAAATAATGACCATGATATTATGTTGTGACACTATAAACTATGACATCCAAACTTCATATACTTGAAAAAGATGTTCCCACTACTATTTAAAGGAAAAGATCCAGTTTTATTACAGTGTGAAGTTTGCCAATTTTCTAAACATATTCGAAGTTCATTCCCTAGCCTACCATATAAACCGTCTAAACCATTTGCATTAATTTATAGTGATGTTTGGGGCCCTACTAGAGTTTCCAACGTTTTCAGAACTAGGTGGTTTGTATCTTTTATTGATGACCATACAAGAATCACTTGGGTAATTTCTCATGAAGGAAAAATCTGAAGTGGGATCCCTATTTAAAAAATTCCATACAATGATTCGAACCCAATTTCATACTATCATCTAAGTATTAAAATTTGACAATGCTTGTGAATATTTTGAAAATATTCTTGAAAAATACTTTACTGAACATGACATTATTCATCAAATCTCCTGTGTTCATACTCCACAACAAAACAGCATAGCCGAAAGGAAAAACAAGCATATCCTTGAGGTTGCCAGATCACTCATGTTCACTACTCATGTACCAAAATATCTTTGGGGAGAGGCTGTTCTTTCAGCTACCTATTTGATTAATCGGATGCCCTCTCGTATTATATAGTTTCAATCACCGTACACTATCTTCTCAAAAATCTTTTCCGATTCACACATCTTAAACACTTTGCCACTTAAAGTCTTTGGTTGTTCAGCATATGTCCATGTTCATAAACATCTTCGTGGGAAATTAGATCCAAGAGTAATAAAATGTATTTTTGTTGGGTACTCAGCAAATAAAAAAGGATACAAATGTTTAGTTATGAAAATTTGTCGATTTTATAATACAATGGACATCACATTTTTTGAGAACCAACCGTTTTATCCCCTACTGATATTCAGGGGGAGACATTCACTCAGAAATATCAGTTGTGGAATGTGAGTGTACCTCCTCTCTACCCACAAAATCCAGTACCAGACAAACTTTCTCTGGAGATTGAACTCGAAACCTCACAAAAGAAATCAGAACCAAAATCAGTTACAGAAAGCACATTACTTGCAACGAGTGAGCTACGTGTCTATACGAGAAGAAACAAAGGAAAAGCACCTGAATCATCCAAGTACTGCCATGAATCCATAGCTGATCCAGGTAACGTAATTTCTGTACCAACTCTTGATTCCGTTGATTCTGATATTCCCATTGCTTTGAGGAAGGGTACTCGGACATGCACCAAACATCCTATACAGGACTATGTTTCATTGGACAAATTATCCTTGGAATATCATACTTTTGTGTGCAGGATAGACAACAAATCACCTGAACCCAGAACGATACATGAGGCCTTGGAAATTCCATAATGGAAGTTAGTTGTCCTAGATGAGATCAAGGCACTTGAAAAGAATGAGACATAGGAACTAACTGATCTTCTTCCAAGAAAGCGTCAAGTGGGATGCAAATGGGTTTTTACAACCAAATATAATTCAAATGGGAGTGTGAATCGGCTTAAGGCTCGCCTGGTAGCCAAAGGCTATACACAATCATATGGTGTAAACTATTAGGAGACATTTGCACTAGTTGCCAAGAACAATAATATTCGGGTACTCCTCTCACTTGCATCTAACCTTAATTGGCCACTGTGCCAATTAGATGTAAAGAATGCATTCCTTAATGGCGGTTTGGAAGAAGAGATGTATATGAATATACCACCAGGGTTCGAATTAACTGACAATTCTCAGAAAGTGTATAAATTGAAAAAATTACTCTATGGCCTAAAACAATCTCCAAAGGTATGGTTTGACAGATTCACAAGAGCTGTAAAATATAAAGGATATGAACAATGTCAATCCGACCATACATTGTTCGTCAAACACTGCATCTGAGGTAAGAAAGTTATTTTGATTGTATATGTTGATGATATCATTCTTACATGAGATTACCTTTAGCAGATTCAAAAACTTAAAGAATTCATGCCCAAAGAATTTGAATTAAAAGATCTTGGGGTACTAAAGTAGTTCTTCGGTATGACAGTGGTTAGATCCAAAAAGGAAATTTCAGTTTCTCAACGAAAGTGCATTCTGGATCTCCTAAAAGAGACTGAGATGGTAGGAAGCATCTGCTGACACCCTTATGGATTCAGTCATCAAACTTAGATCCAGAATCAGCGATAAAATAGTTGATAAAGGGAGATACCAAAGACTTGTTGGGAAATTTATTTACTTGGCTCACACAAGACCAGACATCTGTTTTGCAGTAATTCAGTTCATGCATCATCCAACTGAAGATCACATGAGTGTTGTGTATTAGATTCTGAAATATCTCAAGAAGACTCCAGGACAAGGTTTATTCTTTCAGAAGACAGACAGAAGGGGTGTTGAAATCTACACGGATGCGGATTGGGCAGGTTCTACAGATGACAGGAGATCTACATCAAGATATTGTACCTATGTTTGGGGTAACCTGGTTACTTGGAGAAGCAAGAAACAGTCTGTTGTGTCTCGCAGCAGTGCAAAATATGAATTTAGAGCGTTTGTTCATGGTATTTGTAAAGGTGTATGGTTGAAGAGAATACTTGAAGAATTAAAAGTACTCAACAATATGCCTATGAAAGTATAGTGCGACAACCAATCAACAATTAATATGGTCAAAAATCCAGTACATCATGATAGAACCAAATATGTTGAGATTGATCGTCATTTCATTAGAGAGAAATTGAAAGATGGGACTATAACTCTGATGCACATTCTAACAAATCAACAGATCGCAGATATTCTAACAAAAGCTCTTCAGTTCCAATGCAAGGAGAGAACAACCTTTCTAGTGTATAAAGATGACAAGATGTGACATGTAATGATGAAAGGAGAAAACTGTTCTCAAGCAATATCTGACTAGAGAATTTAGAATCAATTAAGGAAGTCAAAGTACTTTCTTAGGATAGAAATAACATACTTTAAAGTAAGGATATTTATCTCACAACATAACTATGTCACTAACTTTTTAAAGAAGACCCGCAAGTTGGCATGTAAACTATTGGTACTCCAATTATATCCCAGTCACAAACTGGGATTGGCAGAAAAAGATTCCGATGTTAACAAAAAAATGTATCAAAAATTGCTTGGAAAACGAAATATCTATCACACAACGAAAGGGATATCACTCACGCAATAAGTGTGATAAGTCAATTTGCACACAAGCCGAAGGAGGTACAGTTGCAAACTGGATATCAAGTAGTCAACTATGTAAAGGGTACACCGAGAAATATATTATGTTTAAAAGAAACAATCGGATGATTATTGAATCTTACATCGATGCAGATTATGCAAGATAATTAGCTGATAGAAGATCCACCACTAGTTACTATACTTTCCTCAAAGTAAATCTTGTCGCATGGAGAAATAAGAAACACAAATTGTAGCTTGATATAGTGCTGAGTTAGAATTCAAGACACTGGCCCTAGGGGTGAATGAACTTTTGTGGCTGCAAAAGATCCTGGAAAACTTAAAAATTGAATGGGAAAGGCATATGAGACTTTACTGCGATAACAAGTTAACAATTAGTATAGCAGATAATCTAGTTCAACATAAAAAAACCAAACATATTAAAGTCAACAGACATTTTATCAAGGAGAAACTAGATAGTGGTGTGATTAGCAAGGCCATTTCGACAATTGGTTGGTTTTCTTCGTCTACTTGTTGATTTACTAACTAAAGGATTGAACAATCCAAGATTTCATATGATGATTTCTAAACTAGGAATAAACAATATTTACATCAGTTTGAGGAGTGTTGGAAAATATTTATTAAATAGAAAAGTGTCTTTGTATAATTAGGATAAAGAGTATACTAGTAAAATACCAAAATATGTAATTGATTATATTTTTCCTTTTATTACCCTAAGAATATGTATTTACAGAGCCCACTAATTTAATAATACACAACATTCATTCTTCTACAGTTATCATCTCCTAGAATATCTTAGTTTAAGTTTAATCATTTTGAAACACTGCATTAAGATATCATGAGGGTTGCGACATGCTTGGATGTCAGATATTACCTCTATTTTTAGAGTTTTTAGTATTTTTCTTTTTACATTAAAGAAACTTCAATGTATGTGAGAACTATTTAATAAGATATCAAAACCGTTAATCATTCACCATAAAAATGTTAATTTGATTCCAACATTTCCATATTGGGTTTCGGCCTTGTTTTTACATTATTTATTTATGGTTTTGTGTGGGGGAGCGTCGTATCTTACTTGCTTAGCTTTTCTCTCTACACACTTAGAAATTACTAAAAACATTTGTAAGAAGCAGTAAACAACAAGGGTTTGTCCTAAAGTAGATTATTAACTATAAGAACTAGTAGGAGTCATCATTTTTAGAAGTTATTAAAGTCATAGTTCTTCAAGTGTGAAATATCCGGTACCTTTTTTTTTCTGTCTTTCATATGTTTATTACAAATTGGATGAGATACTTTTCACCTATTGAACTATGTTTGCAGGAGTTTGCAATTTTTAAACTTGAATTTTATAAGAGACAAATAATGCAAATACGAGGTGGTTTGTTTTGGGATATAAGCCCTTGACTTATAAGCCAAAAAATAATTTCTTGATATTAGTTTTTTTTTGTTAATAGATTGTAAGTTCTAGAAAATACCTTAGGTAATCAAACTTTTTCGCATAATATTGTTTAAAATTGATAAAAATTTCTTTTCTAAGAGTTTAACAATCTAAAATTTTAACACTTTTATGGTGCTGCAGATCTCAATGAAGATGAGGGGTCCACTAGTGATTCTGATGATAACCTTCCACCTCTGGAAAGAATGTCAATCATTTGAGCTTGCAGATAGGGATGAGGAGAGTGCGTAGATGAGATAGTCTGATATCAATTGCATGTTGAAAAGTTAGGTAAATTGCAGTGAAGC
>NW_019013790.1:0-19854 GCF_000150535.2 Carica papaya | reverse complement strand
GTGCAGTACACAGGCTCATAAATCGTCTTACAACATCTGGATAGTGCGCTCAGACTTCCCATTAGTTTAGGGATGATAAGTAGTACTGAAGTAGAGACTGGAGCTAAGGGCTGCTTGGAAGCTATCCCAAAAGTGAGAGGTGAAATGAGGGTCCCTGTCTGACACCACCGAAGGAGGAATGCCAAGAATTCAAATAATCTCCTTGACATAAAACCGAGTCAATTTACTGGTTGAGTCAGTAATATTTATTATAAGAAAGTGAGCCATACTAGACCTTTGATGACCTATATGGCATCATGATTAGAGTTGGTTCTGGGTAAACCAATGATGAAATCCATGGTCATGTACTCCCACTTCCACTCAAGAACGGAGAGATCTTGTAAAATGCCACTAGACCTCTAATGCTTTGCCTTGATCCTCTGACATGTGAGACACCAAGAGGCGTACTCAACAATTTATTTCTTCATTCTAAGCCACTAGAAGTAGCACCTTAAATCACGGTACATTTTGGTACTACCAGGGTGGATTGACAATTTGGATGAATGAGCTTCCTTTAGGAGGTCCATTCTGACTTCGGGGTCACTAGGCACCCATACACAATAACAAAATTGGTACAGTCCATCATAAGAAATTCTGAAGTTTGTGTTGTCTTCGAAGGTAAATTTGTCTAGGTGCTTCAAGATTTCATGGTCTATTGCTTGAGCTTCTCAAATTCGCATAAAGGATATTTGGTTGGATGCATATCTAGGTGAGGTACGCACCTTCTTCACGATGACTAATCTTGAGATCTCGAATCGTCTTGAGGATTCTCCAAATAGAGACCATTAATTGGGCCAGCATGGCAGAGTCTTTGCGACTAAGGGTATCTACAACAACGTTTTTCTTGTCGGAGTGATAAATGATCTTGTAGTTGTAAATTTTGAGAAGATGCATCTAGGGTCTCTGTCTCATGTTTGACTCCTTATGAGAGAATCGGTACTTCAGACTCTTGTTATTCGTATAAATCTCAAAAGTCTGACCATACAAGTAGGGACGTCATATTTTCAAAGTGAAAACGATGGTGGTAAGCTTGAGGTCATGTGCGGGGTAGTTACCTTCATGAGACTTTAATTGTCTGGATCCATACGCAACCACGCGACCATGTTGTATAAGGACGCAACCTAAACCAACACGAGAAGCATCATAGTAAACATGGAAGCGTCCAGTATTATCAGGGATGATCAATGTTGAAGTGGTGGTAAGTCGACGCTTCAACTCAAGAAAAATTTTTTCACATTCGGAGCCCCAATTAAAAAGAATTCCCTTCTCGATAAGGGAAGTTAGGGGAGTGGCAATACAGGAGAACCCTTCAATGAAGAGTTGGTAATAGCCGACCAAACCCAAGAAACTATGAACCTCCGCGATGTCAGTTAATTAGCTCTAATTAATGATATCCTCGAGCTTGAAAGGATCAACAGAAATACCCTCACCAAAAATCACGTGATTGAGAAAAGATATTCGTCCAACCAAAAGGAACATTTGCTATATTTGGCATAAAGGTGGTGTCGTTAGAGAGTCTTCAATACTTTGGTCAAGTGAGCGACATGCTTTTCGGGTGTCTTGGAATATACCAGAATGTCATCAATGAAGACAATGACAAATTGGTCGAATGCAGGTTGAAGACGCAATTCATGAGATCCATGAAAATGACAGGGGCATTGGTCAAACCAAATAGCATGACTCGAAACTCAAAATAAGCCATAACAACAGCAGAACGCCATCTTGGGAATATCCTCAGACTTCACCTGTAATTGGTGATAGTCAAATCTAAGGTCAGTCTTTGAAAAGATCGACGCACCTTAGAATTGGTCAAATAGTTCATCGATACGAGGTAGGGGATACTTACTTTTAATGATTACTGAGTTTGGTTCTTGGTAGTCAATACAGAGTTGAAGCATTCTATCATTCTTTTTTACGAACAAGACTAGAACATCTCATAGGGAGTGACTGGATCAAATAAATTTCTTCTGTCGTAGTGCGATTATTTGATGTATGAGCTCTATGTGTTCTACTTGGCTCATCTAGTAGGCAGGCTTTAGAAAAAGATGGGTTCCAAGGACAAGGTTAATGGAGAACTCAATCTCTTGTCAGGGAGACAGACTAGGCAGATCTTCCGCAAAAACATCCGAAAAATTACAGATCACTAGGATTTTCTGTAGTAAGGGCTTAGAATATATATTCCTAGGCATCAACGGTCAAAATTTTAAAATAAACCTGTTCATTTATTC
Source organism: Carica papaya (assembly GCF_000150535.2). The sequence goes on along the minus strand of NW_019013790.1, from coordinate 17,587 downwards.
ACAATCACCCAAAACTTTCATAATCATATATTTACAAACGAATCTCTTTAATCCTACGATTGTTTTCGTTTTAGTGAGTATAGGGTTACGACCTTACTCTCACAATCTATGATAACTCGATAATTTTCTATTCAATCCATTCCTAGGATTATGTCAAATCTTGAGAAGTATAAGAGTAAGATGTCTACAGTACTTCCTTACCTGCGATACTTTACAATTTCTAAAGACTATGTGGGCTTTTAAAAGTCCCTCAGTAGGAATTTCTATTGTCAAAGTTTGCTCTAAAGATTCTAGTTTTATTTCTAAATTTCTGGCAAACTTACACGACACAAATGAATAGGTAGCACTTGTATCTACTAAGGCATGGGTAGTAGAATTATAAATGGAAAGTGTACTGTAATAATAACCAGTGTGGCTACTGCATTAAGCTCATCGAGGTGGTAAACTTGGCCCTGGGTAAGAGGTTAGACCATGACCCAAGGTTACCGGGGATAGTCCCAAGCAAAATGCTAAGTGCTCCTGCATTTGAAGTAAGAATTATTAAGGCAATGGAATGGGCGATCACCATGATCCTTTCCATAGTGATAAAAAGATTGGGTAGATTGGAGGGATTACCAGGAGGTGGGTGAGGGCCAAATATAAGTACAGTGTGAGGTCTCTTTTTGACATGGTTGGAGTCAGGGCAAGCATGTCTCCTCATCAGCTGTTGTTGTTGTTGCTATGAATGAAAATAGGGGAGGCATTATTACCGGGCTGCAATAAATCCCTCGGTCATCTTTGCATGCTCAAGTGCCTCTGCATAGGTGCCAGGATTCAGGATTGCGATATGATTATAGATGTCTCCTATAAGGCCTCTCATGAATTTTTAAGCCTTTAAGTTCTTCGTGGCCACCATCATGGCAACAAATCAAGATAGCTAAATAACCCTGGCAGTGTGCTGGTTGACAGTCAAGTTTCCTTGATGAAGGCCTTGGAATTCCTCCTCCTTCTTTTCCTGAATTTATACTAAGAAAAATTTCTCTAGAAAGGTGGTCATAAAATGGGTCCAAGTAGTAGAGGTGGGCAAGACATCCTTCTTTAGTTGCCACCAATGCTCCGCTTCACCAGTGAACATGGAGGTGATGAGAGGGACCTTCAGTTCCTCATAGAGGTCCAAGACATAGACGAACTTCTCAATTTATAGATCCAAGCTTTTATAGCCAAAAGATTAGGTCCGTCGTCAAAATAAGAAGGGTTTAGCCTCTAAAACTTAGAAATATTATGGGAAATGATCTCATCTATGGGATGATAGCTGTGGACATGAGGGATCTAGTCATATTGGGTTTGATTGTGACCTATTGTGACGGTAAGCTTTGAATAACTCGAAAGAGTTTTGTAAATTCGACCCTAGTTGGGGCGTCCTGGGCCTTTGTGTGGTCTATGTAATGCCTCCCATGAGTCATTCAGCCTACACATAAGAAAAAAAAGTGGGTTGCAAGAACGTTTTTTCTAACTCTAAAAATTCTTCTAAGACTTCTATGTCTAGTTAGAGGCTAAATGTAAGGGATTTTCCGAGGGTCATCCTCTGATACCAAGTTGTAGCATCCTAAATACTTGGTGGGGTATAAAGGTGCCTGGTAACAAAAACATATACGAGTGCAACAGAAAATGTATATAGCAAAAGTTAGAAATCCCTTACAATCAAAGTATAAGATGAGCGTTTATACATCTAGGACCAGTGAAAGTCACCGAATAAATACATATACAAAAGTTAATTACAAATACATTGTTAATCAGAGTGCAGACAAAACAAGCACTCGTAAGTACATTAGGGATCTAAAGAAAGATCGAAGTAGGCTTCAAGAGGCAACATTGCAGATAGTTCATCGCTATTGTTATATGAGAGGCCCTAGCATGAAAAAGGTGAGTTCCATGAAACTTAATAAGGAAAATAGTATTAAGATTATACAACTAAGGTTTCAAAGTTTATTCGTTTTAAATAAATATGTTTATCCAATAAATACATACCTTGAAGATCCATGGCGGAAGGACAGAGTAAGTATTTAGAAAACAATTGTTCTTTTAAGAAAATCCTTTTAGCATAGAAATACAACAATAATTCATAATGATAGACAAAATCAGAAACTATTACAAAAAAGAAATAGAAAGAAACACAACATAGAAATATTTCCATATTTACCTCTTTTACCATTTTCTTCGCATGAAGCCATTCTGATATATATCTATTGAGGAAAAAAGGGATTCTTGACTACCACTATGAATGATGCCAGATCAGATGATATCAGCATGTTTCGGTGTGCCAAACCAAATAAGGGTGGAATCTATGACCACGACCGTACGTCGCCACTGTGGCCCCTATCTATGGTTACACGTATTCGCTCTTGTCAGAGAGAACAATCATCATTCACGGGGAGTGGTTTGCCCAAAGATTCAGAGGCTGAGGGAAATACATAAAGCAGAAATAGAAATCTCTCATAGATACCCCGCCTAATGAATTTTACACATATTCCCCCTTTTCTTATTTTGGCACAAGGCCATCGTGTCCAAATTTAACGAATATAACATAATCAACATAATGAAACACCATAGTATGCATGCTTTGAAAATCATACCAGACAACAAACAATAACATCCATGCATCATCATAATTCAGTTATTTTATCTAAAAAGGGGACCTAGAGGTATAAATAGAAATACAGGATCCCTTACTGATACTTGGTGAGAAACTGAATTCTTAGAAGTGGATAGTAGGTCGCATCTAGAATTCCTTTGGTGTCCCCAACAATCTTCTTTCTTGCTTTCTCTTTCTAGAACTCAACTTTCTCTCTCTAAAAGACTTTATAAGAAGAATGAAAGATGGAAATGAGTGGAAAAATGAGGGGGAGGGGCTAAATTTATAGAGTTTAAGAGCTATTAGATGCGTGCCATATAGCAGGTATCATGGCTGTCCACGTGGTAGGGAGGGGGAGGCTGCCACAGTGGTACCCACGTGGTAGGGTGAGTCATGCCTGCCGGTGCACAAGGCTTGGACGTACTGTGCGCGCAGGTGCTGATGTGTACACATGCACACACAGTGCCTGTGCGCAGGGCACTTGCATGCACACCTACACACAAATGGCACTTGGGCGCGAGCCTACACCTATGCAGGCGCATGAGCAAGTGCGCAGGCTCCCAGCTGTAAGATTTTTCTAGTGTGTCCGAAGATTTTTCCCCGTCCTCTATTTTTTCTATTTCTTACTATTTTTTTCTCTTTTCTATGAAAATTTCCAAACACTACATACACATATATTTTCGAAATTCTCTAAAATACGGGTTAGTTCTTAAAAGCAAATAACTAAAAATATACTAGAAATATTAAATATAAGTGGCCTTATGGCCTAAATGGAGATTTTAACACCATGTTTAAGCATAGAGGTCTTGGGGTGTTATAGTTTGACCGCCATTATGGATCACAAACGTGCCCCTCATGCTGACTCGTGATTTCTTTCAAATGACCATCGTCATGTTGACCGAACCATCTCTCTAAATATCTCAGAATTTAGGAGACTAAACCCTCCTCACTTCAATGGTGGACCTGACCCATCTTGGATAATGCAAATCGAGAAATCTTCTCCGTCCTAGAACTCACCAAAGAGCAGAAGCTTCCCCTGGCAACCTTCATGTTCACTGGAAAGGTTGAACATTGGTGCCATCTCAAGAAAGATGCCCTGCCAACTACGACTACCTAGGATCATTTCATGGATACTTTTCTCAAGAATTTCTTCCCAGTATATGTCTAAGAGAAGAAAGAAGAAGAATTCCAAGACCTGCGTCAATGAGCATGACTATCAGTCAGTATGCCACCCAGTTTGTCTAATTATCCTACTTTGTCTTTGAGATCATAACCATTGAGAGTCAGAAGGCTCGAAAATTTCTGAAGGTCTTAGGGTGGACATCTTTGATCAAGTGCTATGTTGAAGCCAAATACCTATGCAGAGGTCCTTGAGCATGTTCAGTTGGCCGAAGAACTCCTTGCGGCCCATTACTAGAGCATCAATCATGTTCGAACACAATAATAACAAAAGAGGAAGTTGATTGGCCACGATTAGAATGAAAAACTACCTAGAATAGTTCCTACTGCCCCACCCCCACCTCCTGGTAACCTATTTAGCTTACCCAGACTTGCCAAAACTGTAAGTGCAATTATGGTAATTGGTCATGCCACCGACTAATCAATTCTACTACATGTGTTGGAGCACACAACACTTTGTAAAATACTGTCCCAAAAAGTCATGGGACACTGCTAGACAGATTTCCTAGGGAAGAATCTTCCATCTTGACGAGTTTTATGCCATGGAAACATCGACTATCATTCAGTGTATGCTTTCTGTTCATAATTCTACCTCTCGTGCTTTGATTAATACTAATGCCACCCACTCTTTTGCATCATGTGAATTTATAAAAAATTTAAAAATTAAACTAAAACCTCTATGACAAGTTGTTAAAACACCCTATAAGGAACTCTTAGAAGCACATGTTGTATGTAAAAACTATAGAGTGAAAGTTTTAGGTAAAGAACTAACTATAGACCTTATAATCTTAGATTTTTCTTGGTTCGATGTAATTATAGGTATGGACTGGTTAAAAAACTGTCAAGCTGCCATCGATTGTGGTGATAAAACTATAACACTTTGTTCTCCTAAAAAGAAATAATCCTGGGATTATAGGAAGTTTTGTTTTATAAATGAATATTTTTTGAATATTTAAATCTTTAAATGTGTTTAAGTACTTGCATGAAAAGGATTTTTAAGATTTAGATTGCCTATCTTTTTATAACCTCTATGATGCACAAATACATGGATTCTGAGAGATTAGTATAGATGATCCCTATTTTCTATAACTTTCTAGATGTTTTTTTGTGGAGCTACCAAGTCTTCCACCCAGGCAGGAGATCGAGTTCTCCATTGACCTAGTCCCAAAGATATAGTCTATCTACAAAATCACCTACCAAATGGGCTGAATAGAACTTCTAGAGCTAGAACATTATATCACAACATTGAGGGAAAAGAAGTTTATCAGACCAAGTCATTCTCCATGGGTTGCTCCAGTTTTTTTTTGTTAAGAAAAAGGATGGGACCCTTAGGTTGTGTAATGGCTATAAGGAATTCAACAAGGTGATAATCAAGAGTAAGTATCTTTTACCCTGTATTAACAACCTATTTGACTAATTACGGGGCGTATCAGTTTTTTTAAGGATTAATATCAGGTCTAGCCAGTTAAGGGTTAAGGTTGAAGACATTCCCAAAATGACGTTCCACTGTAGTTATGGCCAATTTGAATTTAAGATCATGCCTTTTAGGTTAACCAATGCCTCTGCAGTGTTTATGGACCTTATGAACCGAATTTTCAAGCCTGCACTAGATCAGTACGTCATCATTTTTTATTAATGACATCCTAATGTATTCCAATGACCCTCAAGAACATGTCATTCACCTAACTCAACTCTTGGGTATTCTTCAACAACACCGACTGTATGTTAAGCTCAGTAGGTGCTCTTTTTTGTTGGAACAAATTTATTTCCTTAGATCATATGGTTTATGGTGATGGAGTTTCTTTTGACCCTTCAAAGGTTAAGGCTGTAATTAATTGGAGTCAACCGACCAATGTCAAAAAAGTTTGTAGCTTTTTCGGACTGACGGGATATTATGGGTGTTTCATTGAAGGCTTCTCCATATTGGCGCTCCCTTAACTCGCCTCACCAGAAAATGTCTTATATTCGTTGGGATACCAAATGTGAAGAAAGTTTTGTCGAACTTAAACATCGACTTACCACTACCTGGTGTTGATTCTTCCTGACAATGTCGGTCAATTTTAAGTTTTCTGTAATGCGTCTCGTGTTAGTTTGGGATGCATACTCATGCAGCATGATCGAGTAGTAGCATATAGTTTAAGGCAATTAAAGTCTCATTAATATAACTACCCTACTCACGACCTTGAGCTTGCCACCATTGCCTTTGCTTGAAGATATGGTGCCACTATGACCAAATTTTAAAAATATATATCGATCATAAAAGTTTGAAGTATTTATTTTTTCAAAAGGAGTTGAATATGAGACAGGGGCATGGATGGACCTCTTGAAGGACTCCGACTGTAAGAAATACTAAATTTCTTACCGAAATCTCGAAGTTTTCTACATCTTTTCTTCTTTTTCTTCTCTCCCTCTCTCTCTCTAAGCTCTTGAAGTATGGAAGAATGGAATGGAAGTGATGGGGAAATGGTGAAGGGAGGATTCCTATTTATAAAAAATTAGGACTGTCGATTTGCACTAAGTGGTAAAATCTTATGAGGAGAGAGAATGTTAATGGAAAAAGAAGTAATGTGACGACTGACGAATGTGATCGATAGACGAATGATGTGACATAATGGCAGCATAAAAAATGGAGACACGTCACCCAATCGATGGCGGCATGTCGCCTAAGGGACGACAGCGCGCCGCCCGAGCCAGCGACGACTTACCGCCTAACCAACAATGCGCACTGCCCGAGGCAGCTGCACGTTGCCCAGTTGGCGGCGCGCCTACCTGCCACACGCAGGACCTACATCGTGCAAGACCTATAATGCGCAGCGTGCTGCACGGCTTACTGTGCAGGCCTATTGCGAGGACGGCACGCGCACAGGGTGCATGAAAATGCGCTCGTCTGCGCGTGATGGGACATGCGCGGACTAAGCCCATCTCTGTGCGATGGGACGCACGCGCAGACTATGCCTCATGCCTCATGCGGACAAGACATGCGCACGTCCTGTGCTGGCCGCGCGCGAGCGATGTGCGGTGCCCGCACGAGCAGGACCCTTCCCACAGGCATTTTCCTATGGGATTTCTGCATTTTCTCCATTTTTTCTAAAAATTATTTTTTAAATAACAACAAAATAAAGTTTTCTACGATGAAATAAAATGATAAATTTTAAGAATCATTTAAATTAAATAAAAATATGAAATTTAAAATACAAAATACGATATTTATCCAAAAATTAAAATTACGAAATACTTAAGGAGTTTAAACGACCTTAGGGCCCGAATAAATAGGAGTTCAAAATTACAAATTAGGTGCAAAGGATTTCGGGGTGTTACGGGAGGTTAGCTATTTTGTTAACTAGGAATTTTTTGTACAATTGATTTATTTTCTAACTTGCAGATAGAATTTTTGTTAATTATTCCATTCTATTCTTATTTACATTTTGCATTTTATGATTAATATTTAATCCTATAAAAACCCCCATCGTTACTTTTCATTCGTTGGTCAAAACAGTTATTCAGTTTTTAATTCCTTGTTGATTCGACCTTATTTACCATTGTTATAGATTTGTTTTATTGGATAATCAGGATTTTATTTTTGGTAGATTCGACACCCATCATTTGGGGGTGTGAAATTTTTTCTTATGAGTATTATAAAATTTATGTTTTCTCTATCAATAAAATTTTGAGTGCTTGTTTGATTATATAGTTTATTCTCTTTGCAATTACAATAAAATTAAATTGTTAACATCTACTATCAGAGCATAAGGATCGAGTGATATGACTTTAAGTTCAACAACAGAAATCTAAATTCAACAAGTGTAGTCATTAATTTTAAAGTTTGATGGCAAAAATAATTTTACAATGTGGAAGCACTTAATGGAGCTATGTTTGAGAAGTAATGGTTACAATGAAATTCTAGATAATGGTCTTGTTGAAAAGGAAAAGTCGTCAGCAGCTGGATTACAAGATTTGGAATGCAATCGTTTATTAAATAAGAAGGTTCTATTTTTAATTTGTTAGTCTGTGGAGCTGTTAGTCCTAAAAAAATATTTCATGCTAAAAGAGCGAGAGAGGCTTGGAATATTTTGCTCAAAATATATGAATGTGCAGATCCAGTCAAACAAACACAGCTGCAACGATTGAAAAGATAGTTTGAGCTAATGGAATAAGGCAAAGACGAAAGTATTTGTGATTATTTTTCATAAATGGAGAAGTTAATAAATGAGATAAAAAAATAATGGAGATCAAATAAATGAAAGAGATGTCATGGAGAAGATCTTACGTATATTTTCTAGTCGATTTGTTTACCTAATGATAGCCGTTGAAGAGTCTAAAAACTTGAACACTATGACCTTTAATGATTTACAAATTTGTTAAAGTCACGCGAGATGTGGATGAATGAAAGGTCTTTAAGCATAATAGAACAAGCATTAAAGGCTAAAGTAAATTTAAAAGATGAGAAGGAAACGCCCATATTGAAGAATAAAAGAGCTCAAATTTTGAGAAATAGTGAAGGAAAAAGTTTCAGAACAACTTCAAGACAAGGAGCAGCAGAGAATCAATTTTCTCAAGGTAAGTCTCATATCTAATGTCATGAATGGAAAAAATATGGTCACTATCAATATGAATAAAAATTATTTATTCAGTACTATAATTACAAAGGATACGATCATTATAGTAGAAAGTGTCATGCAAAGAGACTATAGCATAAAGATAAGCATGTTGTGATAGCCAGAATGATAATATAGAGACTTTATTGCTGGCAACTCATGAAACTAGTGGAAAGAATAATTGTCAATGGGTATTATACTCAAGTTGCAGGAATAATATACTGGAAACAAGGAAATCTTTTCTGAATTAGATGAACCCACTCCTTCGAGTCCAAGTTCTACTAGAGATGTCGTACAAGAGTCAACTGCTTTAGAATTAGTTTCAAGATAAGTAATTAGTTTAATAGAAATTTGTGAGTCATAATTTCGGGCTAATTGAGCTATAAAGCTTTGAAGAAACTAAGAAGCAACCATAAAGATGGGATGAAGAAGATGATGTGAAAGGGGATGATTTTGAAGAAAAACAAATAAAAGATCAAGATAAGAACCAAACAAGAGAATCCGTTCATGTCCAACTTGCTATTACAACTACATAGTATCATGAAAAGGCTGAGGAAATTTCAGCACCATCCGTACACAACAAATTTATGAGAAAGAGTAATGTGAACTAATTTTCTTGACTTCCAATTGGGCACCTATTTAAATAGATGAGATTGAACATAAAGTAGAAGATGAAAATAAGAAAGATGACAATCAGAATGGACTATCATCGATCAGACTTATTCTTCATAGAAAACTAAGAGAAACTATTGATATTCAACCAGTACCCGTGGGCACTACAACGTATCAAGAAATGTTAGAAGGATGTCTAGCTAAAGAGGAAAAAAAAAGGAATGCAAATTAAAGGAAGCATTATACAACATAAGACAAACACCAATAGCATGAGACAGTCAGATAAATAATTACTTCGAGCAGATAGAATTGAGTGACGAGTCTACTTTATGTGTCAAAGAAAAGAAATTAAATGTGGATATTGTTGGAATACTTAATTCATTTTCTTTAACAAAAAAGTGTAACGGCAAAGATGGCTGCAGGAAGTACAAAAAAAAAAAAGAAGAAGAATTTAGAGCATCCGAACAAAGGAAGAAGGAAAAGAAGAAAAGAAAATGAGGTAAATGAAGTAGATATATTTATTAAGTTAAAAAAATATTGGGAATAATCAAATCAAGTTTAAAGGAGGATGTTAAAAAATTAAATTTAAAGTAATTAATGTTGAAAATTAAAATTTGAATTAATTAACAATAAAGAGGGGAAGGTGAGGCTGCAAGGGGAAGGTGAGGCTGCAACAGTAAAAAAAAAAAAGAACAACAATAATAAAGAAAAAAAATACAAAACGAGGGAATACAAAACGGTAACCTTTCTGCTTATATATATATATATAGTTTTGAGAGAAGAGAAAATACAGACTATATTATAAGGTTATAAACAAAATATCTCTTTTAGTTATTTCCTGGCGGTCTTGGTCAAGAAATTGCATCAAGTCCTAAACAATTTTATAAGATTATAAAATCAATATATTTATATATATTCGTCGTATAGAATTATTCATATTCACCATCTTTTTGAAAATATATACTGGGAGGAAATATATGTAACATGCATGCACATGTGCATCAAAATCAAAGCAAGCATAGCAAGTTTAATTGCGTACACACAAGCAAAAAGAACATAAAAGCAGGATGTACATATATGCATATTTAAACATGACGAATTTATGACATATTATATATATATATATATATATATATACACTTATAAAGAAAAAGGACATCCATGTACCATTATATATATATGTACGATCAATTAATATTTAGAGACTATGTATAATTCGAAATCATAGGTTTAAGTTGATAAAGAAAATTTTAAAATATGGATAAATAAATGTAAATTTTACAAGTTAGTTTTATGTTGGATTTAATTATATAAATTTAATTTAAATTTAATTTCATTATAAATAAAAATAAGAATGAAAATAAATATATAAAAGCTTAAATATATTGAATGGTATTTTAATTGTAAATTAATTTTATATTCAATTTAAAAAAATATATTTTTATAATTCATTTATTAACATATGAAAATATAAATCTATATCAAAAATAAAATTAATTTTATTATGCATCAAATATCTAAATTAAATATTAAATAAATAAAATTTGTGATTAATGAAAATCTGATTTGAGAATAACTTTTATGATTGAGTTCTAGATAATATGATTATATAAATAAATAACATTCCCTTATCTTGACCTTCTTCTGTCATTGAATTGGACCTTCTATTTCTAGAATCAAGATAATATAAAGTATTGTGACCATTATAAAATCCGACGGTCCATATTGAATTAATCAACTAGATCTACAGATGAAGACTTTGGGCCTCGGCTACTCTACGTCGTCCATCATACGGTCTCCGTTAACTATTTCATTCAAATCAGACGGTTTAGTAAAAATTAATTGTTACTTTTTGGGAAGAAAGAATCTCAACGTTGATCGAAAATTAGGAAAATGGGTCATTTTTTGTTATATTAAAAAAATCGACCATTTCGAATAAAAAATAAGATGGAATACCGTATTTTTTGATCTTTTTCTTAATTTGTTATTTTAATTTTCTGTTTAGAATGTCCTGATAAAATTCTTCAACCAATAACAAATTGTATGTAAAAAATTATATATATAATGATAATATATTTGAATTAATGGCCTATTTATGTATGCTGGACTAAAAAAATTATGTCATCTTAGCTTATTAGATCTGAAGTTTCTCAAGCTCAAGTATTTACCTTCACAGTTAGAGAGCAATGTTTTGGAGCAACAGATTTAGGTAAATATTTAATACATTTCACTATCGGATAAGTTATTTTTGAAGAAAAAACTATACATTTCTCAAATCTGCATGCTCATCGGTTAGAACCTCTTAAGGGATCTTAGTTGTTTGGACTTCAGTAGGTTGAAAAAACAAATACAGTCTTATCAAGAATTTTGTTCTATGGAATATATCACTCATGCCCTTGTGAATTCTTCAAATTCTGTATGTAGCATTACTAATGCAATCAAGTTTATTTTTATAAAAAATTCGTGAGTTATCTTTTATTTTGTTCTAGAATTCGTTTTATTTATAGGTCATTTATAATAGGTAGAAAGGGATTGTGTTGTTAAACTAATTTAATATATAAATTAATTTTTTAAAAATTCATATTTTTATTTTATCAAATCGTTTGTTAATCAACTTATCAAGAATGGTTACCGAATGTTTATATAAATTCGAAAATAATTATTTAAATGTGGAAGAAAAATAAAACAACACTTTTTTTTAATAATTGTATTTGAACAAAGTTCAAAGCAACTTCACATCGCTTTCTAACTTTTCAAACATTCAGCCTGAAAATAAACAATAGTGGAAATTTTGAATATATATATATAGATACATAATTTTGTGTATTCACATTACGGAAATTTCCTATATAAAGACCATGCATTTCTTCCATTTGGTTCACGTATAGCACATTTACCAAGTTCTTCTTCAAGAAACCTCTCTGCTTTATAATATCAAGACTTTCAAATTGTATTAAGTTTGGAAATGGAGATGATCAAAACGGCAAACAAATCCTCGTTTTGCATTTACATCTTCATTGTTTCTCTTCTACTTGTCTTGCATTCTTGCCCGGTAGCGTCTCAAGAAGTTGATGAGTTAATTAAGTTTAATTTCTCTTTTTTGCTGTTTTATCACAATAAGATATATATAAACTAATTAAATATATATATATATATGTTGAAAATTATTATTTTTTGTTAATGTTAATTAATTTATTATTATTTTTTTTTTCAGAAAACGAAAGGGAATTTGACTACAATGAGAATGGAAAGAAGGGGCAAGCAGATGAGGAGAGATACACCCAGAATGGAGTTTTGTGTGGGAATGGAAAAATGCAGTCTCCTATTGATCTTTTGAGTGAGAGTTAAAATTGTATCTCACTTGGGAAAGCTTAACAGGAACTATAAGCCGTCCAATTCCACTCTCAAGAATAGAGGCCATGACATGATGGTATTTATATAAATATTCATATTATACATACACACATATGAGATATTCAACATACTTCGTTTAATGCAGGTTTAATCCCATTATATGTATATATATATATATATCTATATATGTATCCGCATGATAAAGATTAAATTTATAATTTAAAAGTTAGGTGACCAGTAAAGGTGCTACTGAAAGCTTTTTGTTAGGTGATGACAAGTGTTGTTAAGTAGTAGGTAAAATGTATTTGGAAACTAATCTATACAATAATTATATAACTTACAGTGCTTACTCTTATATATACGCAATATAAATATACCTATATATACGTTTATAACTTTTTTTTAAACATATATTTGGATTAATGCAGTTGAAATGGGAAGGTGGTGCTGGAACTCCCCAAATAAATGGAACCCAATATGTGCTTCAACAAGCTCATTGGCACTCACCATTTGAGCACACCATTAATGGCAGAAGTTGCAATTTGATTTCATAAATAATTCTTCTCATAATTCCCCATATATATCATATATTTATATTAAATGATATATAATAGCTATTTATGTAAAACTAATTCTTGAAATAATAATTTAAAGGTTTTATCTTGAACTTCACATGGTTCACGAGAGTAAAGATGGTAAAATCGCTGTTTTTGGTATCTTATACAAGCTTGGTCGACCTGATAATTTTCTCTCCTCCGTAATCATAATTTTTTATTTTGTAATATTAGTTATTAAATAAATTTACAATTAATTTTTATAAATAACTTATACTTATTTATTGGATTTGATTGTAAAGACCCGAAACTTAAAAGGAAATAAAATCATAAATTAAATACGGAAGCGAAATAATAGAGTTTATGATTTATATTTCTTATACAATAATTTAGAATGCCTAATAAGAATACGAGAATGTCTATTCTAAAAGAATAATGAAAATCAAAGAAATAAACAAAAGGCAAATAACTGAGCATTATAGAATGACCTTCACTAACTTTTGAAGGGAGTCTGGGTGGTGAACTATTCACAACCCTCTTGTTGATTGGGATCTGGATCTTCGTCCTCTCGATCTAAAATAATTAATAAAATGGTAAACTACACTTACCTATTAAGAATATCACACTACTCACCGATACAGAAACTAAATGTTGGTAAAAATCATAAAAACAACCAATGGAGCTCTTTACTTTCATTTATCATAAGGAAAACTATTTATTGCATATATTTACCATTGCGAGATTTTCAAAATTGATCTAGAGATAATAATTCAAATAACATTATAATCTCATATTCAAGTAAACTAGGACAAAAACTTCTCCTTTTTATTTTCCTACTAGTATCCCTGGGGGTCCATAGGGATGTCTAACTACGCGTGAACCAATATCTAAACTTGTCAACTAACTGGCCGTCCCTATACCTCGTCCGGTATGAGCACTAAAAATATCATCCCTCAATACCTCGTCCTGTATGAGGGTGAATAAGACCGTCCCAATACAAACCAAAATCCTTGGTTTACCTCACTTTTTTGGGATAGCTTCTAAGAAGCACTTGGTTCAGGATTGTACTTCAGCACTCACTATCATCTCTAGACTGATGGCTAGTCTGAATATACTATCCAGACACTCAAAGACATGTTGCACCCTTGTGTCCTGGACTTTAGCTATAACTAGTATGAGTATCTTTCCCTGTGTAAATAACAGTTATCATTCCAACATCAACATGGCTTTGTATGAAGCCTTGTATAGTAGGCCCTGCCGTTCTGCCACTTGTTGGAATAAATTTTGGAACCAGCATCATTTGGTACATGATTTCATCTAGGATACTATCGAGAAAGTTGCTATCATTCGAAGGAACTTAACCACCAACTAGAATTGCCAGAAAAGCTACGCCGACAACCATAAAAGACCCTTGGAATTTGCAGTTGGTGATAAAGTCTTCCTTAAAATCTTCCCTTACAAGGAAAAAATGCAGTTCGAAAAGACTGAAAAGTTAAGCCTCAATCATGTGGGACATTTTTAGATCATGGAATATGTCAGACTCGTGGCGTACTGCCTTGCTCTACCCTAAGAGCTTGCAGGTCTACATAATATTTTTCACGTCTCGATGCTCAAAAGGTACCACCCTGACCCTTCTCACATCATTCCTCGTAAGGAAATGCAGGTTCAAGCTGATATGACATACAAGGAACTCCCCACAAAAATTCTTGATTAGACTGACAAGGTTTTATCGATATTATTTTATTATTTATTTTTAAAAATAAATTTTCAGTAGAAAAGACAAAGAAAAGGGCAGAATGTATAAATCACTAAAATTATAAACAGATCATTAATTGCAAGACTTCCCTATACATTAAACTTACATGTAATACTCCTATAATTAAACAAAATTAAAACATTGATTAGTCATATATAAAGATATTTACATCTTCACTATATGATAGTGTTTAATTGTAATCAATCATTATGGCAAGAACTTTAATAATGTCATCAATTGAAGGCCTATGTAAACGATTATCCTCCAAGCTAGTCTTTGCTACAATGGCTAAATATAAGGCATCTGCCAGAGGATAATTGCCTTTAAAACAAGGATCCATGATGTTCTTTAGCTGCTCAAAACATCCTCCTCCTTCTTTTCTGCCTAAAATATGATATAATCGCTTAATAATTTCTTCTCCATGTTTTCTCTTCCCGAGATTAGCTCAAGCAAGACAATCCGAATGCTAAGATGTTTTCCTTTTTGAAGACAACTTGATACGAAACCCAAGATCAACTAACGTAATAAACAACTTCGCATATACATCAACAACCAGAAACTCAAAACCCTACGTAAACCCTCCTTACTTGATCTGCACTCAACAAGAAAATGAAAACCAAGGCAATAGGGATAAATTAATTAATTAGAATGCCATAAGAAAAATCTTGAAAAGTCAATGTGATTTGATAGTGTGCCTAAATCTACAAACAAGACTAACAAGAAAATATTTTACTATGTAATCTAAGAGTACATCACTAATAAATTAGCAAACTTAGTTATAGAGAGACTAGTAGAGTTTTTCTCAAATAAAAACTCTTTAGGATATATATCAAATATTTTCGAGGATAAATATAAATAATATACTACGAAAAACATAAACTATCCCCAAAATATAGATAAATATCATCAAAATTCAAGCCACATCAACAAATCTTTCTCTTGGCTTAAATTCCCTCTATAATCAAAGCAACTAGCAGTTTTGTCGCACTATCTTGCCAACATATCCCTACTGAGGCGTTATTGAGTATCACATACTCCAACCAAGTCTAGACCATGCTTTAAATTACTATTTGATTCTTGAACAAAGTGACATTTTCCATCAAGTTCTTCACATCCAACACCAATTATCTGATCTCCATCTGAACTCCCTAGTTCCTGCAAATCAACTGTTCTTGGAATTGACAAGTTATATGTAACCAGATTCTCATACTTCTATGGTTGTTTAATCTATCTTATCTCCCTGCCTATTGCAATAGTATATGATTGTTATTGATTAGGTGCACTATCACCTTCTTGATTAAGATCCTATACTTCATTCCATAGACCATTGGACTGAACTTCTAACTCTATTTGGTCTCTAACACCGTGAACTGATTCTACTATTGTCTTCTCCTTCTAACTGTGTAACACCCTAAAACTTTTGCACTTAACTATTATATAGAATTTCTATTTATTCGGACCCTAAGGTCATTAACTCTTTAAATTTATTTTTGGTTTTTGAATAAAATTGTGTTTAAAATTTAAAATTTTATATTTTTATGAACTAATTTATTTATTTATATATTTATTTATTTATTTTACTTATTTATTTATGTAATTGTTTATTTATTTTACTAATTTTGAAAATTTTTGGAAAAACAGAGAAGGAAAACGGCGAAAAAGGCCGCGATAAGTTTTTCTTATTCGCGCGAGCCCCTTGAGCAGTGTGCGCTGCCCTTGGGGGTCATGTGCTATCGTTTGGCCAGCGCACCGCTGCTGTTTGGGCGGCAAGCCTTTCGTCGTTGTGTTGCCATCGTCTCATTGACCATCTGTCAGTTGACGCCTTGCGTCGATCACTTTTTCCCTTCCCTCTCTCCTGATTTGTGCCACTTAGTAGAAATCTAACTGTCTCTCTTTTATATAAATAGGGACCTTCTCCACCACTCCTTCATCACTTCATCTTCATTCACCTAAAATAAATTTTAAAGAGAGAGAGAAGAAGAAAATGATAAAAAGAAGAGGAGTTAGGAAAAACTTCAATCTTTCGGTAAGAAAACTTAGTATTTATTTTTCACGTTCTAAGGAGTATTTTTAGATTAATAAAAAAGAATATTGCATGAATATGAGATGGCTCATTACGTATTTAATTATTACTATGTTTTAAATATATTTACATAAATATTCTATGATGTTGCAAGATTTGCATCATTCTAACAAATGAATAAATAAACATAATGAATATGGTGGCATGATAAGAAATGATGAAACATGATGTTATTTGAGGAATTTGTGAAAGGATTATGGATATTTTGCATGCATTGTATTTAAAATTAATATAATTCGTTTGGCTTTTTATCTCTGAGAGGTTTTGTTTCTCCCACATCTGGTTTGAAAAGATGTTAGATGACTGTTTCCTGTGGATGACAGCGTACCATCTGACGAGATTAATAGCATGATATGATCGTAGGGGTCACATTTGGATTTGTGCATCAATCTTATATTTCAATATATAAATCATTATATTTCAATAAAATGCTTGTGTCATTTACAGCAGTAGTTGAGAGTCCCTTCAGCCCTCAGTACGTTTGTGTCGAAACAGTTTCATGCGAAGGTTAATAAAACACTTAATAAAGATACAGTTGTGGTTGTGGTTAAGAGAAGATGGTACTTTTATTATCTCGGTTTAGGTAGATGTTATAGTTTTTTTTTTCTGTTCTTAATATGTTTAATGTTATTTATGTCTTGTTATGATATCTTGGCCACTTGTTTCTTTCAAGTTAAAAGATGATTTTCTTTAATCACCTAATTTATGTTCATCCATGAAAGCTTACGAGATAAGTCAACCTTATTGTGAAACTCGTGCTCTTCTTCAAAAGTTAATCACTTTTCAAACTTTAGTAACGTAGTTTCAATACTGTTTTCCTTACTTAGTTTATATAGAACTCAC
>NW_019013788.1:4294-18839 GCF_000150535.2 Carica papaya | reverse complement strand
ATATAGATTGTGAGAATTGGAGCAAGTGTTTTGTTGTGATTGGATGTCTATAAGCCCTAACATTTTCTACATTTGTTTTTAGCTATATGTGCACTAAAAAGAAAAAAAAACAACTAAAAGTGAACATATTGTTGGGACTAAAACAAAGACTTTTACGGTTGAAATGCAAACTATCTTAATTAGAGGATTATCTAAAACAACTTTCTATATGTGTATGTGTGATGATGTTTAACAAGAATATGAAAGGGTTTTTTGAGACACCTACCTGTCTAACTAGTAGACATATAATTGATTAACTTTGGTTGTGCGTGAATTTCATATTGTATGTATAGAAGCTCCAAGGATCATGCCTATATGAGTTAATGAATACCTAATAGATTCTGAGAATTTGAACAAGCGTTCCTCTGGTTATATGTGCACTAAAAAGAAAAAAAACAACAAAAAAAACACATATCACCCACACCAACCAAAGATCTCCAAGCTTTTACCAATATCCTCTTAAACCCATTCGTTCCTCTCTTCCACCTAGCTTTATTGCTCGCTCTCACTCAATCACAGACACTTGAAGATAGTGCATATATGCTAGACCTTTACAACTTTGTAAATTCCTATTCACTTTTCCAATTAACACCTCACCCCATACCACAACGACTAGTTAGCTTGTTTTCCTGCTATCGCCAACATCACCATCTCAACACAACCTCCCATACATCTTTCCTATTACACCTCTTAGAATTTGGTTAATAATACATGAAGCTACCTATTAGCTAAAAACTCATTAGTGATATATGAAGCTACTCATAATTTAATCATTTTTATGAAAATGGTTGAAATTTTATTAACTACAACTAGCAAATGTGATCCAATAATACAACAATTTATTGAGCATAATATACTATTTCCAACAATATAAAATTGTATCTCATGTATTATTCCAGAATTTTTAGTGCATTTACGGTGTAAATATGTATTTAATTTTCATTTAATATTTTCTTTGAAAAACTATATACATAATATGCCTATAAATAGTGGTATCTCAATAATAAAACAAAATTTTCAATTCTCACAAGATAACATGGTATTAGAGCTGTTAATATATCTAAAAGAATTTAGATAGCTAATATATGAATAAATTGTGTTTTGCATACCAAAATAATGAATAGAGGTGAGTTTGATAGAAATAAATGATGATAGATGGTTACAAAGAACATTGTGGAGCAAGAGGAAATGGGAAACATGGTTGGATTGATTTGTGAAAAGGATGAGGGAGAAGTTGTATCAAAATATGGCTCTGATAGCTATAACTATATTAAAAATATAAATTGCACAATAAAGTTCTCCTTTTATCCTTTTTTTTTTTAAATATTTGTTTTTCTTGCAAGAGATTGTTATTTTTTAATCAATAAATTTAATACAAATGTACTTTATCTTAAGGCAAAAAAATTTTGTTAGACACACAAGAAAACGAAAAAGGTGATATCAGAAGTCCTAAGGGCATACTTTTAAATGTTGGATTGCTTGTAGGTTTACTTTACATGTAAAGCTCCCTCATGCATACATATCGATCATTAATCTTTATTCATCTTATTATGTTACTCTATTAGTTTATTTTTTACAGGATACTGTTAATTAATTCCAAATAATTAGTTCTTTGTTGGCAAAGTAACCGATAATTTTCTTTGGGGATAAATCCTTTTAAGCGTTTGGCTATAGGTTAAGTATGGTATATTTTTCCTTAATTAAATAGTTTTGACTATTTCTTTAGCCCTCTGGATGGGTTTATGATGCTGTAACATTGGTTCTAATTGGTAAATGAAAGAGGCTATTTAGTGGGTATGTATAGGTACCATAAGTACTCAAACAATGCTGGTTTACATTGATTCTTCTATTTTGTTTGTTTAGCTATTGTTTCACTATTAAAAGTTACAAATGCAGTTCTTACTTTTCTACTTATGTTATTGTATGATGCTCAATTTGACACTTTTCAAGTTTTTACTTTTTCTTATAGGAGATAATTGAAGCTAATATAGAGGGTAAATTAATGAGAATGTTGAATATGGTCATTTTCTTTTATTTCTAACTTATACGTAAGAGAATGAGTAGATATTTAGAGTTGTCTATGGTTAGAACAGGTTCACTGAGCTGGTGAATTAATGTGGCATCAAGCTTGCTTCGAGGATCTAATACATGGAGTTTTTTCTTTGAAGAAAAGAAAATGAAGGGATTGGTGGTAGTTAAGGCTAGATGAGGATTATGAAAATTATCAATGTATATATTTAACTTTTCTTGTCTACTTGTACAAGGTCTTAATATAGTGATTAATTACAAATTATATATATGATTTTAGTTGGCAATCGAAAAAATATATAAATTAAATATATAGATATAGAGAATGAAATGTAATACGTTCTTGCATGTAAAAATGTGTATTGTTAATTTTGATTTGCGGGCCTTGTGAAGATCGAAGAAGATATTAGGCAGTTCTTTTGTTACTTTAAAATGTTGTTGTGACTTGGGAACTGATTATTAGTGTGTTCATATTAGAAGAGTATAAAAACAAATACAAGATTATGTATGAAATGTTTGCAAATCATTATAATTAGCTAGAGAGCAAATCTTATATATATATATATATATGCATAAAGTGAGTCAAAAGAAAAGGTGCGCATATATATATTTTACATGTTCACTCACTTTCTTCATCAACCCCTTCTTCCTTTTCTTTTTATTTATACACAATGAAGCAAGGATAGAAGCATTATTGATGTAGTATATGTAAAAATTCAATCTAGTTAGGATGAAGATGAAGCTAGCTAGCTTCTTAAATTTTTTTAGATTTAAAATGAGATTTTTGTATAAAATTTAATATATATGGATACGATCTTCAGATCTTTGAATTAAAATTTGGATAGTGGCATTAAGAGGTAATGTTCTCCTCAAAGAAAGTCTCGGTATAATCATAACATCTAAAACAATTAATATTCTTATTAATATTAATATTGTACATGTATATGGGAAAATACGTTAAATTAAGTTATAAGTTTGCTTTTAACTAATTAATACATACGTAGAATAATCTATCTTTGTTCTCTATATTTTGGAAAACAAAAAAATTACACTCACACTTATGCTACCAATTTAGAGTGTTGATAAGAAGTACATGTGTACACTTGCTACTAGCTTGTTCAAGTAGTTTTAGACAGTATCTTGTATAATTTATAAAATATGGATATTATTGGGATTGCTTAGGTAGTAAGTAAAATAAGTAGTGTTTTGTATGTATACACAGAAGTATATTGATCTGTTTGATTTTTAATATATTTTTATACCTTTTTTACTTAAATTTAGAATAACTTTTGAATTAAGTTTGAGTTAAAAGTCATTTAATAAAAAAAATTCTTGATGTAGGTTTCATGAAGAAAATAGAAAAAAAGATTGAAAAAAGATGAAGAAAAGAGAAAAACTGAAGTAGTTCTTAAGAGCAAAAAGGAAGCAATCCTGAACTGGAAAAAGGAAGCAACTCTGAAGAGGAAAAAGGAAGCAACTTTGAAGAAATCCAAAAGAGGACATAAACACTTAGCAAGTCACTTCGACCTCAGGGGACCACCGGACAGAGGAGTCAGGAAGGGTCCTCAGGAGACATCTGCTCCAATCAAGGAGGATTCTCTGGCGCAGGAGCTACAGCAGCCTCAAGTGTGGTTCGTTGACAGGATGAATTCGTAAGTACAATAACAATTTCATGTAGGGTTTGTTAACAGGGAACAGGCAAAGATGATGGTGCCATTCAAAAATAAAAACAACCAAAATAATGGACTGATATGGTCGAGCAGGTTTAATTACCCTTAGAAATCGAGTATTAGGATGTTTAGTTTTTAATTTTTTTGATGTTGTCAAAGATGTACTTTAAATAACCGATTACAATCCACCATATAGATAGGTTGTCAGACTCATAGTCGTTGTTTTAATAGTTTTAGTCATCATAATAGTTGTAGTTATTGTCATCACAGTTGTTCGGTCATGTTCATGGCACTCTGATGCGTGCTGGTGCGCTTTTACACATAGGGTCTGTGTGTGGAGTGCCACTACACTTCAAGTAGCTGCACATTGTAGCAAGCCTTGCGCGTCGTGTTGACCTATCAGGCTTCTACGGATGTTGAGGGGGATAATTCAAAAGAATAAATCTAATAAAATTAAAAAAATCTTAAAATTCTAAGAATAATTTTATAAATTAAAAACTCGTAAGAAATAAATTTAGAATCTATAAATAATTATAAAAGAAGTAGAATTAACATTTTAAAAAAATTGAAATTAAAAGAGTAAAGGAAAAATAAAAACAAGAATAAAAGAATATAAAAAGTTAACTAATAAAATAAAGAGTCAAAATTTAACAAACACAGAGTCTTGTTAAATCCACTTCATCATATTTCCTTTGAGGGGTATTTGGTTTTGATTATTTGTTCCAGAACCGGTAGAATATGGGTGCTGGTTTTGGTTCCTTAATGAAACTGTAGTTCAGCTGTCCTTGGGACTTTGAATGATTTTATATTCATGCTTTACGGCTCAAGGGCATGAATGATGGAAACCTGAGAGACATCAGAGATTTATGTGTACTTAATATTTGTGAATGTATGTTTATATCTATCTACGTACAAAGACATGACTAATCGATATCCCATTTGCCCTTTCTAGAAATAGGTGTAAGTGGTTGTGCATGTTGGTTTATAATAAGTGAAATATAAAGTAAGATAATAAATTAGGATAAAAAAACTATGTCAAAAGATGAGTTTTGTCCTGTGCGCGAGTTGTATAAACCCATTGAATATAGTACTAAGCATCTTTATGACAATTCGTATGAATTCGACATTATTTGGATATGAATATTTGGTGATAACTTTTCATTTGAATTTGTTAATTAAACTTAAAATTATATTTTTATAAAACGTGCATTAATGAATATTTTAAAATGTGTATGTGTTACATTATTTTTATTTATCTTACTGAGTATTGGACCTCACCCATATCCCACCCACGCTTAGATGTAGAATTTGAAGAAAATTCTGGAGAACTCTTTTTAGTTTCTTTTCAGGAGGAATAGTTTGGAGCAGACTTTGTATTTTTTTTAAACTTTGAGGCTAGTTTTTGTAATTATGCTATCTAATATTTTGTATTCTAAAAGGAAGATGACCTAATTGCCTCAGGATACAGTCTTTTATAAATTTTGTATTAGATGTATAGTTCTACTGTAATGTAAATATCTATTTTATGTCTACTCATTTTGACGTTGGTGCCCTGTTTGGCATCAGGACGTCACATTTCTTTTTTTTTCTTTTTATTTATACACAATGGAGCAAGGATCGAAGCATTATTGATGCAGTATATGTAAAATTTCAATCTACTTAGGATGAAGATGAAGCTAGCTAGCTCCTTAAATTTTTTTTAGATTTAAAATGAGATTTTTGTATAAACTTTAATAGATATGGATATGATCTTCGAATCTTGGAATTAAAACTTGGGATAGCGGCATTAACAGGTAATGTTTTCCCTCGGTATAATCATAAGAGTTATTAAAATTTATTTTTATTAATGTTTGCGTACAATAAATTATATATTTATTTTTGTATTACATAAGAGTCAAATCTTCAATTCTTATTTTTGTAGAGGTAGAGAAGTACCACTTGATTTAAAATTCAAGTGTTATCATGCCTTAATTATATTTAACTTTTAGGAGGATTGATTTCTATTTTGGTGGTTAGTCATGAAGTAAAGATCCTAGAATTGAAACTATTGGGCCTTTGGCCCGATGATTAAGGGATGGCATTAGTTCCCATTACTGAAGAACATGTGAACTAGCAATTTTATATAAAAAGTTAACAAATCAGCCAAATTATCACCTACATACCAGTTTATATAATCTATTAACTTCTAATATCAATCATTTTCTATTAAAAATGTATAACGTATTTTTTTTTGTGAATACGTCAATTTAGTGATATATAACAATAGTTAAGTTCAGTTACTTTGTTTAAAATTAAATCTGCAACCAGTTTTATGTATGGATTATAGAATTAATTATATTGATATTTAATTGTAACATTTCATTTTCTCACATAATTGTTTACAGTAATATTTAATTTTAATTGTAGTTAATTAAATAGCTAGAATAATATTTAATTTAAAAAATTTTCAATTGCACAATTAACACAAGTACAATATATTAATAAAGTGCCATCGTTATTAAATAAAGGGAAGTAAACATGATTAGTGTTATTCGATGAATCACTCTTTTATCATTGTAAGTATATATATAATCTCTCTAAATAAGACACACACAACGAAGTTCTAATATTTAAGAATACAAAAAGAAATAAAAAGATAAAAAAATCATAATACATTACATCAAAAAATCGTAACACAATACATCCTTTATAGATAAGCCAAATTCAAAGTTAATAAGTGAAATACAAAGTAAACCTTTATAAATCGTATGGAAGTTCCCTTGTTTTAATGTGTTAAAAACTCATACCTAAGGCCACCTATATACCATTTTATATGAATGCTTGAACTTTTGAAAATTCAATAGAAGATTTAAAATGTATGAGTTTTTATATGATTTGTTAACTCTTTATATAAAAGCTAACATTAATGAGGAACATGTATATCTAACAAATCATTAAGTAATATTTTGGCACTCCACTTGTTGTAGAATGCACCATATCTTACCTTAGATGGTATATTCTACTATATTATAATGCTCCATTCCCCATTCCGTACTAATAACTCTCCAACCCTTGTCTCATTCTATATATAGCCCCTCTCGCTCCTTGGCCAAACACGACAAAACATCATGACTAGAAACAAGGTTAGGCTTACCTATATCACTAATGACTTTGCAAGAAAAACCACGTTTAAGAAAAGGAAGAAGGGGCTGATGAAGAAAGTGAGTACTTAGCACTCTCGGCAATATCAAAACATGTGCAATCATTTACAACCCATATGACTCGTAACCAGAGGTTTGGCATTCCCTTCTCGGAGTCCAATACCTGTTGGCCGACTTCAAGAGGATCTCTGATATGGAGCAGAATAAGAAGATGATGAATCAAAAGAGCTTCCTATGATAGATGATCACTAAGGCAACCGACCAACTGAAGAAGAAACACAAAGACAATAAGGAGAAGTAAATAATGCATATCATGTTTCAAAGTCTTGTTGGGAAACTCCTCCACTAACTCAACCTCTTTGATCTTAATGATCTAGATTGGCTAATTGAATTAAACCTCAAAGAAATCCAAAAAAATGATAGAAACACTCTGTAAATCACCTAAGCCTCAGGGGGCCACAAATGGAGGAGTGATGAAGGGTCCGGGGGAGACATCCTCTTAAATCAACAAGGATTCTCTATTGCATAAGCTTCAGAAGTTTTAGTGATGGTTCATTGATGGTATTAACCCGCAAGCACAACAACAACTCATTTGACCAAGTGGAGATGATTGTGTTGGTTGATCAGCACAACCAAAATAATATACAGATGTGCTCTAGAGGTTTAATTATTCTTAGGAATGGAATGATAAGATGTTTGATTTTGAATTGTTTGGATTGTTGTCGGGATGTACTTAAATAACCAATTACAATCAACCAGATATATATATCTTCAAATTCTCAATAGTTGTTGTCGTTGTTGTCATAGTACTAGTCATCGTAGTCATCATGTAATAGTCAACATAGACGTCGCATCGCATGCATGCATGTAAAGGTGTTTGTTTGTGTTATAATTTTTTTCAGATTAATCTTCTCTTTAATATTTTATATCTCATATACTAGTATTACTCTTCTTTTTTTAATTTCTCTCTCGCCTTGACTTGATGTTGCTTCATTGCTATTTGTTAAAATACATGCATGCCCGATGTAGTTTTAAACTATTAGAATGCTTTGCTCTCTTCTTTTCCTTTTTTTAATTTTCTTATGCACAGTGGATTAAGTTTACTTAGGATGATGATTAAGTTTGCCAGTTACTCAAATTTTGTTTAGATCTCAAAAGAGATTTTTGTATGGGATTTAATATATATGAATACATGTTTGGATCTTGGAATTAAAATTTAGGATAGAAAGATTAAGAAATAATATTTTCATCAAAGAATACACGCAGGCCTACTATGTAGACAACGAGCGCATAGGGCACATGGCGCGTGGCCCTGTCCGCGTGCGATGGGACACACGCGTGGACTAACCTGTCTGCGCGCGATTGGACGCACGTGCAAACCAGGCCCGCACTGTGCAAGGATAGGAGGTGCGCACATTTCGCACGTCCTACGTTTGTCGCACACGCACGCCTGTGAACAGTGTGCCCACGAGTGTTTTCCCACTAGATTTCACCCCATTTTCCATTTTTCTCCTAAAAATTACTTTTAAATAAAAATGCAACAAAAATAAAATAATATAAAATAATAATAATAAAAATAAATAAAATAACAAAATTTGAATAAATTAAATTTATGAATTAAATTTATGAAATACGATATAAACTACGAGATAAATTTAAATGAGTTCAGGTTGCTTTAAGGCCCGAATAAATAGGAGTTTCCATATACACATTTAGCGCGGTGATGAATGGGGTGTTATAATATGGGTGCTAGTTTTGATCCCTTAACAAAATGGTAGTTTAGTTGTCCTTGTGACTCTGAATGATTTAATATTCATGCTCTAGGGCTCAAGGGCATGAATGATGGAACCTGAGAGACTTAAGAGATTTATATTTGTATTTAATATTTATGAATGTATGTTTATATCTATCTGTGCACCAAGACATGACTAATCAATATCTCATTTGTCGTCTCTACAACTAGGTGTAAGTGGCTGCGCGTATAGGTTTGCAATCAGTGTAATATAAATTAAGATAATAAATTACTATAAAAAAAACTGTCAAAAGAGGAGTTTCGTCCTGTGTACATGAGTTGTGTAAACCCATTGAATACGGTATTTAACCGTCTTCATGACGATTCACAGAATTCGACATTTGATTTAGATATGAATATTTGGCGATAACTTTTGATTTGGATTTGTTAATTAAACTTAAAATTAATGTTTTAGTAAATGTGCATCAATGAATATTTTAAAAAGTATCTATGTTGCATTATTTCTCTTTATCTTATTGAATATTAGAACTCACCCATATCCAAACCCCCCATAGATATAGACTTGGAAAGAAATTCTAAAAAATCGTGTGTAGATTCCTTTCTGGAGGAATAGTTTGGAGCAAACTTTGTATTTTGTTTTAAACTTTAAGGCTAGTTTTTATAATTATGCTATCTAATATTTTGTATTCTAAAAGGTAGATGTCTAGATTGCCTCAGGATACAGTCTTTTGTAAATTTTGTATGGGATGTATAGTTCTGCTACAATATAAATATCTATTTTATGTATGCTCATTTGGACATTGTGCCCTATTTTGGCATCAGGATGTCACATTTCTTTACTTTTCTTTTCATTTATACACAATGGAGCAAGGATAGAAGCATTATTGATGTAATATATGTAAAAATTCAATCTAGTTAGGATGAAGATGAAGCTAGCTAGCTCCTTCAATTTTTTTAGATTTAAAATGAGATTTTTGTATAAAATTTAAAATATATGGATACAATCTTTGGATCTTGGAATTAAAATTTGGGATAGTGACATTAACAGGTGATGTTTTCCTCAAACAAAGTCTTGGTATAATCATAACATCTAGAACAATTAATATTTTGATTAATATGAATATTATACATGTATCTGGCACAATACATTAAATTAAGTTATAAATTGACTTCTAACTAATTAATACATATGTATAATAATCTATCTTTGTTCCCTATATTTTGAAGAACAAAAAAATTACACTCACACATATACTACCAATTTAGAGTGTTGATGAGAAGTACATGTGTACACTGGCTACTTGCTCCTTTAAGTAGTTTAGATAATATCTTGTATAATTTACTAAATATGTTATATTATTGCGATTGCTTGGGTGGAAAGTAAAATAAGTATTGTTTTATATGTATACATAGATGTATATTGATGTGTTTGATTTTTATTATATTTTTATACCCTTTTAAATTAAAAGTCATTTAATGAAAAAAATTCTTGATGTAGGTTTCATGAAGAAAATAGAAAGAAAACTAAAAAGAGAAGAAGAAAAGAGAAATTGAAGTAGTTTTTAAAAGCAAAAAGGAAGCAACTCGGAAGAAGAAAAAGGGAGAAATTCTGAACAGGAAGAATGAGCAGCTCTGAAGAGGAAAAATGAAGTTTCTTTGAAAAGGAAAAAGGAAGTATCTCTAAAGAGGAAAAATGAGCAGCTTTGAAAAGGAAAAAAGGAGGCATGCAATATTTAAATTAATTTGGTTGGGACTTGGCCAAGTCACAACTTAATTAGTTATTAATAGTTTTAGAGTATCGAGAGTGAAATTGTATTAATTAGACATATATTATTAATAGTTAATTACGATTTGAACGAGAGTTATATGTTCGAGTTAACATGGAGAAATTGAATTATCACAGATTTAGTAGAATAAAATTAGTAATTGTTATAAAAAGTTTGTAGTTATTAATTGATAACCTTAGCGAATACTGGGAGGAAAATCAAAAGTACATTAGGTTTGTTCAATCATTGCATCGTAGATTAAATTAATTGTGAAATTAAAACTCAGATACACCTAAGATTCAAGTGAAATCAATTATTCTAATGGGATTACATCGCTAGTTTTCATTAATTTAATCATTTTATTTTGATTAAATTATTATTAAATTTTAATTTCTAGAAATAATAGAATTTCCATAATTCTGGTACTTGATACATAATCTCGTAGGACGATACTCTACTTATCACTTTATTATTTAAACGATTTTGTGCACTTGCGAATTTTCCGGTCATATATAAAATCTTTAACTAGTTTTAGTTTTTTACATGTATACCAGTATGCAATCTGTAGAACATCATAATTATCTTAAAGGTTGGAATCAGTAATGGATGATGAATTTTTTCATTCTAATTGTTTTTGGGACATGGTTGTGCCTTTTTCTTTTTCTTCTCAATCTATATTATGGTTATCGAATGTATTGTTTAATGGTACTTTTATTGTGTTTGTAATGGTTAATTGCTATTGTTAAATTTTATTTCATTTGGAAAAAAAATAATTATCTTAAAGGCTAATATAGAGTGTCAAGGAGAAGGTGTATATATATATATATTAGTACCAGGCTAGTATCATTTTTTTATTGGAAGAGAGATAACACTTTTATATTTTTATTGCATTAAATTGGCAGGAAATATATGTTTGATTTCTTTAAGAATTTTGCGGCTATTACAAAAATCAATACAAAAGTATACATATACATTACTTTTATTATCCTATTTTAAAATTGAATCATACTAATCTTTTCTAACAGTATGATTGGTATTTCTTCTCTTCATAAGAGATTTTAGATTCAAATTGTGCATTTTTATAGATTATCTTTAAGAGTTTGTGTCATCTAATTAATGAAATGTATGAATTATTACTAAAAAATCTAAAATCTAAATTCCATTTCTATATTTTTAAAGTAATATTTTTCTAAAAAGTAAGATGTCTTTTGTGACATTGTAATGTTATTTAACGCATAAGGGTGTCAGGTAAAGAAATAGATTACGAGTGCGTAAGAGTTAAATATATGCAGTGAAGCAATTTATTACAAATCCCTGATAAAATATATGAGTTCCCAATTATATGTATAACTAAGGCCAAAAGTGATGTCAAAATAAAAAATATCAAAATACGAAAAGGGGCACTTCTATAATTATGTAAAAGGACTCGTCAGAGTGCGAGACAAGTCATGCACTTATAAAAGTTTTAAGGACCCACGGGATCCTCAAAGACTTCAAGTGGTAGGTCAGCGATCAGTTCCTCACTATCTTTCCCATCTAGAGGGGGGGTATGGAAAGGGGTGAGTTCTATATACTCAGTAAGAAAAACAATATTTAAATAATATCATAAGATTTTAAAGGTAATTAAAGGTATCATCATTTCTTACCATCAAGAGTCATGTCAGGGTTCTTTATTAAATTATGAAAGTAATTTATTTTATTTAAAGAAAATATCATATCATAGTCATATCATATCAATCAAGTATATCTTGCTGAAAATAGAGAAAATAAAATAAATCATGATATGCACTATTTTTGTGCCATTCTTTGCGAAGTCGTTCCGACTTCCATCTATTGTGTGCGATACAGATTCCCGGCTTCCCATGTGGCATGAAAAAATTCATTTATTTTGTAACATCAATTTGTGTCCTCTTAAACTAACAACACATTTACGGCTTGCTAAACCAATATCACATTTATAGCTTGCCAAACCATGAAACGATCTATGACCACAGTCGTACAAACCACAATGGTCCTACATGTTAACTATGGCCACGATCATACTTCGCTTAAGATGACCCCTATAATCATTATGCATCACCACTCTCGTCAGAGGGTATGCTGTCATCAACAGGGAGCGATCCTCTCACGTCTTTTCAGACCAGATGGGGGAGAAATAGGAATCTCTCATAGATAAAAAGGCTAACGAAACACTTTATACATTATGCATGCCAATATTAGTACATGTTTCTCATGTTTGTACATCATTTCATGCTTAATCATTTTTCTACCATATTGTATCACATATCAATATTTATTTCATCTAAATTACATGCAAATTAACAAGTTTATGCATGATCATAGAACATGCATTAACATGTGAAATTACTTAGTTTAGGCATAAAACTAACCATGAAATCACTAATTTAAACCTTATTAATTTTACTGTGGAAATGCTCCTTAGGATGTTTAAAAGTAAATACTGAATTCCTTACCAAAAACTTAATGTTTTCTATGCCTTTTCTTCTTCTTCTCATCTCCCTCTCTCTCTAAAGCTCTTGGTAGATGGAAGAATGAAAATGGAAGTGATGGAGAAATGGTGAGGGGTGGTCACTATTTATAGAAATTGAGGACCATCGGATTTATGCCAAGTGGCAAAATTTAGTGAGGAGAGAGAAAGTTAATGGGAAAGGTGTGATGTGATGATTAACAAATGTGACCAATGGATGGACGATGCAACATGATAGTGGCATGAAAATTAGAGGCATGCCACCTAAACAGAGATGGCACGTCACCCAAACGAGCAGAGCTTGCATGAGCAGGATCATTCCCATGGGATTTTCTTCTTTTTTCTCCATTTTCTTGAAATCTATTTAAATAATAAATAAAATAAAATTTTTCCTACGAGAAAATAAAATAATTAATTTTATGATTTATCAAATCAAATAAAATACAAAACTTAAAATATGAAATACAATATTCATCCAAAAAATTAAAAATACGAAATATTAAGGGGTTTTAAATGACCTTAAGGCCTTAATAAATAGGGGTTCTTATTACAAATTAAGCGCGAAGATTTTTAGAGTGTTACATTCCCCCACCTTAGAAAATTTGATCGCCCAAATTTGTTATGATTAGATCTGGAAAATTCTCTCTCATCTCGTTCTCTAACTCCCAGGTCACCTCTTTCAGAGTGTGTTGTTGCCACTACACCTTCACCTTGGGAATCCTATTGTTGTGCAAAACCTTGTAGGTCCAATCAAGGATTTTTGCGAGGAGCTCCTCGTTTGTCATATCAGCTTGAACCTACATCTCTTGGTGAGAAATGATGTGAGAAGGGTCACGGTGGTACCTTTTGAGCATGGAGAGAAGGAAAACATCATGTAGACCCATAAACTCTTGGGGTAGATAAAGGCAGTATGCCACGGGTCCAACACATTCCACGATCTGAAAAGGTCCCACATAATAGGGGCTTAAGTTTCCCTTCTTATCGAATCAAATTTTTCCCTTGTAAGGGAAGATCTTAAGGATGACTTGATCGCCAACTGCAAATTCTAAGGTCTTCTACGATTTCAACATAGCTTTTCTGGATACTTTAGGCAATGGCTAAATTCCTTTGAATGATAGTAACTTTTTCAATAGTCTCCTAGACGAAATCAGGTCCCAAATGACACTGGTTCTCGACTTCTTTCCAACAAGTACGAGAATGACAGCGCCTACTGGATAGAGCTTCATATGGAGCCATGCCGATGCTGGAATGATAACTGTTATAATAAGCAAATTCACACAGGAGAAGATACTCATACCAATTATCACCAAAGTCGAGGACACAAGCGCGCAACAGTTCTTCTACTGTTTGGATAATATGTTCAGACTAACCATCAGTCTGGAAAAGATAAGTAGTGCTGAAGTATAATCCAAAACTGAGTGCTTCTTGAAAACTATCCCAAAAATCGTAGGTATACTGAGGATCACAATCGGACAAAATAGATGAGGGGATGCTGTCGAGTCGAACAATTTCATCGATGTATAAATGGCCTAATCTACTGGTGGAATTTGTGGTTTTGATGGGTAATAAGTGAACAGTCTTGGTCAACTTATCAACAATGACCCATACGGCATTGCGACTAGGACAGGTTCTGGGCAGGCCGGTGACAAAGTCTATTGTTA
>NW_019013787.1:1858-17803 GCF_000150535.2 Carica papaya | reverse complement strand
ATGAGTCAGCACAAATGACTGATGTGAAAGTAATTTTTTCTGTTCAAACAGACCTGGAAGGCTAAGGTGCCTCCTTGGGTTTCTCTTTTCGCTTGGGAAGCTAGCAGGGAGTGTATATTAACAATTGATAAATTAAAAAGAAGGGGTCTCACTTTGGTTAATGCTTGCTACCTATGCAAACAGGCTGAAGAGCCTTGCTGCCACCTTCTGCTTCACTGTCCTGCTACTTATCCACTGTGGTGTGGGGTGTACAGATGCCTAGGGATCAGCTGGGTTATGTCGGGATCAGTAAGGGAGGAGATTCGGGCTTGAGAGAGTTTGAAAAGCTGCTGTTTTTTGGCAGACATTATTCCTCTTAGTATTTTGTGGGTTGTATGGAAAGTTAGGAATTGTAGAGCTTTTGAAGGAATAGAGGATACAAAGGGTTTTGTCGTACTGAAAAATAGATGGCTTAGGACCCTAGAATTTTTGCTTTCAGGTCATCCTCTGATTATGGTCCAAATGTTTAGGAACACTTTCTGTTTGGAGGATTAAGCTGTAAATAATTGTTCATAATCTGCACCATTTGGTGCTTATAGCAATACATATTATACTTTTATTTAAAAAAAAAAAAATTACTTGTTTGTGATGATTACTACTTGAAACATTGTTCCCTCTTGCAACCTCAATGATGGGTATACAAGAGATGGCCAATTTGCTCGCTGCTTTAGACTTATCCTTCCTTGTCCTTGTTAATGAGAATGAAGCTATATGGGATTTGTCTAAGAGTGGTTCCTTTACTGTTGAATCCTGTTACCATCCACTCCTTAATCATGGCGAACCACAGATAGTTGGAAACGAATATGAAAATTTAAGCATCTGCTCATGCTGCCTTCTTGCATGGGAAGCCGTTTTGGTGCCATATCCTCAGCATGCATATCTTGCAAAAAAAGAGGCTTTATCCTTTTCGAAAAGTGGCCTCTCTGAACATTAGGTAATGACTCCATAAACCATCTTCTTTTAGGGTGATGTGATGGGAGAAGTCTACAGGATTTGACTCTCGGTTTAACAGGGATCTTATGGGTAATGAGTGGATCTATTTAGACGGAACTATTGGCTTTGAGATGGGTTCTTTGCCCATAAAGGCAAGGATTGATTCCTTATCCTCATCTCCCATGTCGTTTTCTGGTCCATTTGGAAAGAAAGAAACAGTGGAGTGTTTGAGGCTATTGGACATAATTCAGCTACATTCAGGGATCATTAGGGATATCCTTGATATCTTAGCTTTCCTTGTATAAATTTTGTTTTCTTTTATGATGCATGTGAAGTGCACATTCTTGATATCTTAGCTTGCCTTGTATAAATTTTGTTTTCTTTTATGATGCATGTGAAGTGCACATTCTTGGTACCTTTGTTTATAATATATTCATTTTTACGCTAAAAAAATATTTAATTTACTTAGAACTACTAAGTATAAGCTTACCATTAGTATAAGTTTATTATTTCTTATTTGGTTATGATTCTAGCATTTTTCTATTTAGTTTCTAGACATAAAAGGATATCTTGAAATTGTTTTATTATCTGAGTGCTATTTTGTTGTTAATGAGCATAAGATTGTTATTCATCGGTTATTGAGAAATTGAATTGATTATTGAGACTTGAGATTGTCAGCAAAGCCGTTTGCCATGTCATGTTTCCCCACCAGGCCTTACCATTCCGACTTTTCCTACTGGGCCTATATAGTTCTGATATTTTGCTGCAGACTTTACTGTTTATAAGCTGCTTGCTTGTGAAATGTTTTCTTTCCTTTGACTTGAAAGTCCATTCCAGTGTAACAACAATTATTTCACTGTAAATACCTGTGAAGTGAGTTGGTTGGGGAAACAGCAAGAAGGGTTTTGTGGACATTGGTGGATCTTAAAGGTCAAATTTCTGTACCTTGAAAGTGGGATCTTAAGAAACTGGTTTGTTACTTTTGGCAGCTATTTGAGCATGACTGTTATTAATGTGCGTACAGATTCAGAATATCTAACCAAAGATTGTTTTAATCTTGTGAGTAGCAGATTCGTGTCAACATCTATAGTGTATTATTTGATGTTATATTTGTAGAGTTCCTGCTCATTTAGGAGAAATAATTCTTTTCCTGGTTTTTCCCCTTGCGTTCATACTAAATAGTGTGTGTGCTGAAGCTGATAATTAATTGTAAGATAATAATTTTTCACTATCTTTTTAAAAAATAATCAATTTAATAAATACAAGAAAACGAGCTTTTTATTTTAACCAACCTATACCAAAATATAAGCTATTTTATGATAAAGTAACAAAAAGTGTTTTTTTAATAGATTCTTGGATTATTATATGGTTCTTAACTTTTGTCTTAATTCTACAGTTACAATCTGAAGTATTTTCTTTGCAGATCTTTCTTATTTCACTTAGCACTACCCTCAGCAGAAAAAAAAAATTAAAATACAAGAGCAGTGAGCAGTATTGTGCATGTTAATTGAAGGTCTATCCAAGAAATATTACTTATATACCTTGTTGCATTGATTAGTGAGTTTGTTTGTGCTTTACACTTTACAATACTGCCAATCAAACAGGTCAGCTTCTGAAACAATGAAACTGGAGATCCTTTTCTGAAACAATGTTTTCTTTCCTATCTATTTCTTCTTCCTTTCATTAGATCGAAGAACTTATGCTTCCACTTCTAAAAGTTGATTATTTATTCCAAGATATCATTCCCCATAAAACACAACTAAATTGTGCAGTTGCACAAAATAATTCAATAGACTGATTGAACAAAATCGAAGAGCACCTAGACTAATACCCAGGGCATTAATGTCCATTATTTCAAATTTACACACTGAGATGATTGGTTCACCTCACAGGAATTCAAATAATCTCATACCAAATCTAATATGTTTTGCTATTGTATTTTATCTAGCAGCGGAAGTTTGAGAGCTCACTGGTAGAAGTTGATTGTTCTGAATGTGTCAAATTTGTTGCTGGCTGTAATTGCCTGATGCTCATCTATGCAGTTAATACAGTACTTGGCTAGTGCAGTTGTAGTCTGTTTCAGGAATTGAAAGTTGTTAGGATTGTCAAATAATGTGCTGGTTCCTTATAAACATTTTTATAACTTTTGAGCATTACAAAGTTGAAATTTACCCCAGCTTCATTGGTTGTGGTGGTGTTTCATTTTTATGGGGCTGGGGCTGACTTAATTGGAGATGAACAGGAGCATGCATGTCATATCTGTTGCCGAGAGTGTATGGAGAGTAGGCGCCTTTGTTTGCTTCGTTCACATTAGTTGTTGCATAAACCTGAGGCCCAAAGATTCAGTTAGGTATAACTCATAATATAAATCTGTGATCTAAACCTATAAGGCGAGTTCCACAGGACATGTTAGCTAGTATCATCTTATGTTTGGATTCTGGTGCATTACTTTTTGATGTATGAAAAAAATGTTGCCCTTGAGTTTCTTTAGCTGAGTACCTTTTTTTTTAGTTCAGTATTCTCTTGACGGATGAGAGCTACCTTCTTATACAGCTCTAGGTTCTCTTGATGAATGCGATATCCCTGCAATATATTAAACAAAGCTGGTTATTTTATGGATGTTATCCTCGAAAACAGAATCTATTTGCAGCAAGTAATGCTAGAAAACCTTCTGGTTTAGTTCTTTGATTTCCTCAGTTAGAATTTGGTCCTGCAGCAAAAAATAAACTGCATCAAGGAACCATTCGCATGCTGTATATCAGGATAATCTTGAACGACTTGAATTGCAAGGATGGGATTGTAAAGGTGTATGCTACCTTCTTCATGCGAACACCCTTCAAACTCATCTCCAATTGGTTTTCCAGATTTTGTAGATCTTTAATGCTCAGACCCGAAAGTTCTTCTCCCATCAATTGCCTTTGTACATTAAAATGAAAGTACTGATTATGCTATCAAGCATTTCATGTCTAACCATATTTTTCCTATATTAGGTCATGTTATATGCTTTTGCACTGGGAAAGGCATTGTTGATTTCATTTGTGTTTACCTGCTGATCTGTCAAGTTGGTAAAACTATTGGTTTATTTATCATATGACAGTGCAGCTCCTGCAATTAAGTACTCAGAGATAGCTAACAGGCCATTCATAACCTTGTACAGTATAAAAACTTTGTATAATTGGATGTAATATGTGAATTTTGCAGGTTAAATGGAAAATTTGGTATAATAAATTTAAGTTTTCTTATCATTGTTTGTAATCTATAAAGGGGAAGAAATGACAGAAGGGAGGGGATGCTATGGAGAACACTGTTAAGAAGATCTTTTTGTGGTTTAAAGCAAGTTTTTCATGTGAGTTTGTTACAAAGACTGTTGAGTAGCCAGAATTTGTGCTGATTTAATAGAAATGACAACAAATTGAGGTTGAGATAATACAAGAGGTAGCAGTCAGGTAGGAAGTGAAGAATTTCCGTGGATTAAGTTTTGATCATTGAGATTAATCTTCTTTTAATCTAGTTGGATAACATGCTAACATTAATGGATGCTACCTTGTGATGATTCCTATAATATGTAGTTAGGCAGCTTAGTAGGGTGTAATATATTGGAGTACCCTCTTATTTAAGAGGTGCTGCTGGGAGTATCCTCCTATCTCTTCTTTCTGGATCCTGTTATAGGAAAGGGTTTCAACATTTACAGGGTTGGAAATGGTTTTTTTTTTTTGAAATATAAAGTGGTAATCGGTTTTATTTTCTTCTTCTTCTTCTTCTTTTTTTGTTGGGGGGGGTGTTGTGGTGAGGGTGGTTCCACTAATATATTTGGGAAGATCATGAGAGACTTTTGGGCTATTGTAGGTGATGATGCTGGGGATCATCTACTTAAACAGGAAGTAAGTTGTCTTCCTAGTAAGTAGGGAGATTAGGTGTTGGGATCTAGTACCCAAGCACCTTTCGTTGATGATCCCTGTTGGAACTTGTTGGACTTGGTTCCTGTTGGAATTTGGTACAGTGTGCCCTAGATACTGAAGATTAAGTTTGGACTGCACCGAAACAATTGGGTTAACCAAGCTGGGAGATCTACTACCTAAAGGAGCCTTTGAAAATCTATTGCACAGGTATATGATTCTTTATGTCCTTTACTTAGGTTGAGGATTGGGGATGGAATTCATTTCCTTGGGAAGATCATAGATGGGGGAAGAACCCCTCATTTTGAGATTTCCTCGCCTTTATATGCTTTCCACAACACATAATGTCCCTATCACTGCCTTGAATCACCTTGATGAGCACATTTTTTGGAACCTTTTTCTTTTCGAAATCCCCACAGTTCTGAATCATTGGAATCGATGTCTTTGATTAGTTAGTTGGATTCTTTTCTTCCCAGTTCTGCTCCTAATACAAAGTATGGTCCATTGACTCTTTGGAAGGCTTATAGTTGGAAATAATTTTTTTGGAGCTTACTTCCCATAGTTCTGCCAGCGGAATTTGGACCTTTTGCTCTCTTATTGAGAATCAAAGTCCCCTCTGAAGTTAGATTCTTCTTGTGGTTATCACTACTTACAAAGGTCAACACTAATGACTTGTTTCTCCATTGTTGCATGGCCTGGAGGATCTAGACCAGATTCTTTACTTTTTTTTTTTTTTTGTGTTTTTTGAGTATGTACTCCCAACTTGAGGGTCTATATCTCCAACTCAATATGTGGGTTTTGAATGGAATAAGAATTGAAAGATTATTTGAAGATGGATTATATTTACTGGGTCCTTTGGGTTGAGAGAAATGCAAGAACTTTTAAACAAAGAGAATTGTTGATCTTTGGGCTAAAGGTCAAGTTTTCTTTAGAAAGAGTTCTTTATCCACTTCAAAAATGGATCGGATAGCTATCATGTGTCTGCATTTACTTTGTACCTTCTGTTTCTTTAGTGTTTTTTCTTTAGGACAGCTTGTTTATCTTTAGTTTGTTTACTTTCCATCCCTTCCATCGATATTTTCATTTTCATTGGTAAATTATTCTATTATATGTTCCAGAACCACTCATATCAGTTTCAGCTGCTGGTGATTCTACCTGTGGCATTCTTGCAAGTATTGGAGTTGCTGCCGCAAGCTTGCTGCCTCCCTTTGCCAAAACTAGAAAGCACAAATCAGGTACCAAATGAGAAAGCATTACTACTGAGTCTGCAAATTTAAATGAGATAATGTGCTGTTATGGTAGTTTTCTTACAGAAAGAATATGCATGAAAAGAATAATGCTCTCAATGATCTTGAACTTGATTTCATGTGCAAAATGTTACAATCCTTCTGCGAATGCCATTGAGGATGCTACCGATATTATTTGAAGTACTATTGATAATATTTCATCGCATTTTTTAAGAATATTAATGCTTGTTAAAATTAAGTGTACAAGAAGTTTAATTTGAAAGTTCAGTTATCTTGATTTTCATCTAGATTTTAATAAACATGGAATATCCTCTTCATTGTCAAAATGAAAGGTTTCGATCCTCCCTTTTTCCTTCTCTAGAAAGAAAGGACGAGTAAATGGACTTTTTTTTGAACCACATATTCTCCTAATTTCTTCCATTTTTGAGGTGTGGTATAAGGAGATGATAGAATTCCTTCCCACATAGGATATGCAGATTATGAGGTAAAAAACTAAAGATATAAGCCAGCGAATTTCATCATTTGCACCAATGCACTATAATAGAGTAGAGGTCTTTATAAACTAGGATAGAAATCTTCTACTGCAATTTGACTGGTAGCAATCCAGTCTGGCTCATTTCATGAATAAAATGTGATGGATTAACCTGCCAACAGAACCACATCTTTCCTACGAAGACCTTGTTCGGTGTGAGTACAAAAATTTGTCTACTTGGGGGATTTAGTTAACCTAGCTAGTACACCAGATATCACGCCTAAGGAAAAGTGTTTAGAGTTTAAGAATCAGAAAAGAATAAATAGGAGTCACACACAGGTGGAGAGTTTTGAAAACAATGAAAATTTACTAGGTATTGCACCTAGGATCTCTTAAGCATCAACACGAAGTGAGATTTTATGGAATCGCAAAATTACAAGTGTTGGGAAAATTCTCTGAATATTTTGGATTGACTAATGTATCTCAAAGAGAGATTAGAAAGGTGTTTATTGGGCTTTACTTTACTCCTAATCTAATGATGACTAGATATCTCTAAAAGAACTTAAGGCATAATCTAATAATTTTTTTTAAAAACAATTTATATTAAGGCTTCAATTTTTTTTTTCTATATTGACATAGGAGCTTAAATAGTTTAGCAAACAGTAGATAATGGTCGGGAACTGCATTCATCTTAGTATCAAGAAAAAAAAATTTCAGAAAGCAGGGAAACTGTCATGAGATTGTGAGTAGGGCTCAGAATAAAAAGGGGCTTAACACGAGAAATTGCAATGTAAAAAAGAAACAGTTGGGCTTAGAGTGAAACAAATTAAATATTTATAGAAACTTTGAAATAAAGAATTATACTCACTAGGGCAAAAAGGGCATATCTAAACCAAGAAATATACCTACCATGAAAGATGAAATAATGCTAAATTAATTAAGTGAAGTACTGGAGGTAATATTTAAAGAGAAGTCAGGATGACAATAAAATATTTCAAAATGACATTCACATGCTCAACTTAACAAGGTTTCTCCTAGAGTATTAGCGGAAGCTAAGAAAATAAATTTTAGAAAAACGAAATATCAAGTCGGCAAGCTACAGGGAATTCAATCAATATAAATTTAGTATAATATTTTGGGAAAAGAAAGCCTGAGCAAATACAAAAGGGAGTGATTTCTTACTTTATCGAATAGGTAAATCCCAAGTTTTTCAATCATAACATAATTGAAGGAATTTTAAGAGAACTGGATCAAATCAGAAGAAATATAAAAATATACTACACTAACGAGTCACGACACTTTGTAAAGATGTAATAAATTGTATAAACCGTAATTCTAAGAGAAAATTCCAATAATAACAAATTAGAAAACATAATAAGACAATCTGACCAAATCAAGGGATAGAATGAATGTTACTGCTTAACAGAGAACTATAACTAGTATTATTCCGCACAGTAAATAACGAACCAAGAAAAGGTAACATGAGTCTAAGAGGAAAAGGTCATGAGTCATATAAGCCTGTGGAATCTGTTTCACTACCTATCACGGAGGGAATTCAACAATCGTGTTGGGTGAATCCTATTGCATGGATGTATGTGATGTGTGCCCTTAAGTAAATTGAGGAGAATATTCTGTTAGTGGCCACCTTGGCGAATGTATTGCCGTGACATTTCGTTGTCAATTTTTGTTAGTGGCTACCTTGGCGAATGTATAGTCATGGCACACTGTACTTTCGTTTTCTGTGAAGCATCTATGTTAGCAGTGGGGATCCCTCTGTCCTCCCCGATAGTGTTTTGAAAGCAGTATCGTACAATGAATTGTCAGTGTCTATAATTTGTGTTCAATTCGTAAGTGTTCTGCAATTCTATAATTATTCAGTGATCCAATAAACATTCAGTAATTCCATAAGTGTTTAGTGATTTTCGTAAAGCGTGCAGTGGTTCCTTAAAGCATTTAGTGCCAGTCCAAAGTTTGGGTTATATGAAATTAAGAAATTCTGAAAACCCCTAAAAGAAATTGGGAAAGTAAATTTTGGAATTAAAAACAATTTTTAGATCACCGAGAACATAAACGGGAGGAAACTTTAAATAACTTAGAGAATACACCATGGAATTTAATGATTAGAAGATTAATTACGAAGTTAAATGAAAATTTGAGAGAATTTAGCTACAAAAAATTTTAGGAATAACATTTTGGAATAAACTAGATGATTAACAAAAGAATCATAACCGTAATGAACAAATAAAGTGGGTAGCTTTATATGAAAAATTTAGGACATGTCAATTCTAAAGTTTTTACTTGAGTAACTTAAGTATTTTCTCCTTCGAAAATTTTGTTTTCAGTAAACTTAATGTCTTCAGTTGAATGTTTCTTTTTACATCTATGGTTGAATTACTATTTCTTTCTTATGAGTCCGTGAAATTTACCCGATTCACACTTTCATTTCAAATCAGGATAATCTGGAGCAGTCCTAGGACCAGTAAGGGGTAATGAAAAAAATTATTATTTTGAGTATTTGTGGGAATAATACCGTGAGGTTAATTAAATTTTCGAACCTTAATTTAATATAAAATTTGTTTTGTAAAGTCAATGCCTCATATATTTTGTCTAACAATACTTTATATCATTTCAAGAGATGAAAAATGACGAATTAATCTGCTGCATCATTGTAATTAAACTATAAATTATCTATGGGATTATGTGTAATGATGTTTGTAGTTCTAATGGAGTACGGAATGTTATAGATGGTATCAGAATACACATTTCTAGGATCATCCTTTATACACGAAGCTCAGAAATCTAAATAAGTTAAAAATAAATTTTCAACTAACGAAAAGGGGGTTATTTTTGAAATGTAGGAAACCCGGAATGGGAAGAGGAAGCGGAAAAGGACACCATCCAGGGGGCTGCTCACCAGCACAACGGGGTCCCAACCAAGAAGATTTCAACAGACTCTTTAGGGTTATCAAAGGTCTGGTAGCCGCAGTACGAGAGAGGAGCATTCCGATCCTCTTGCCACCACCACGCCAACATTGTACACGTTGGTGTTAACGCCAACGACATAGAGAAGTTCAAAAGATTGGGTCCCCCAGCATTCGCAGGCGGGTCAGATCCAATGGTAGCCGAGCAGTGGATCAAGCAGATCAAGAAGTTCTTTGACATGATGGAGGTGACCACAGAGCAGAAGGTGCAGTTGGCTGCCTTAATGTTAAAGGGAGCAGCTGACTGTTGGTGGAGCCTGAAGAAAGGGGTTCTGACCCCTCCAATCACCTGGGACGTGTTTGTGAAAGCATTCAATGCGGAGTACTTTCCAGACTTCATCAGACAACAGAAGGAGATGAAATTTATAGAGCTTAAGCAGGGGAATCTCCCAGTGGCACAGTATGCTAGTCAATTCATAGAGTTGGGGCTGATTCGCGCCCAACATGATGATGAATGAAATGAGGAAGGCCCGGAGATTTGAAAGAGGCCTGAGACCTAATATTTACTATAAGGTGACCTTGTTTACTCTACCCGTATATCAAGTGGTTTTAGAAAAGGCCCAACTTATTGAAGCTCTATACAAAGAGCAGGACGAGAGTTCTAGGGCCTCCATGCCCAACAAGAGACCACTGCCAATGCCCAGCCAACAAGACAGGAAACAAAAGGCAGTACAACTTGCTCCTCCACGACTCCAGCTACAGCGCTAGCTCAGTCTTGCCAACATTGCATCAAGAATCATAGTGGCATGTCTTGCTACCATCTTACCCGCTGCTGTTTCAAATGCGGAAGTATCCAACAAATGATCCCTGACTCCCCAGAGGCCAAGGGGCAGTCTAGACCATTGGTGCAAGGCAGAGTGTTCGTCATCTCTACACAGGACGCAGAGACAACTCCAGATGTAATTCAAGGTATATTTTCTATCTCTAAATATTTTGCTAAAGGTTTAGTTGACTCTGGATCCATACATTCATTTTATCATACACATTTGCACCATATTTGAATGTTAGTCCCATCCCTTCGAGTTGTATTTTAGTAGTGTCCACTCATGCAAATAATGCCCTATATGCTGATGTGGTGTATAAATCTTGTGTGGTAGAGATAGATGTTACAATCCTACTTACCATCTTTTCTGCAGTTTGGAAAGAGAGAAATAAAAGAGTCTTTGGGGGGGGAGTAGATAATGATAATGATTTTGATATGGTTAGAAATAGATGATTCTAAACTCTTGAATTTTTATTGTTGGGTCACCCTCCTTATTTTGTGGAGGATTTTAGGGATTTTATTGATATTTTGATAGATATGTAAATATTTTATATACAGATTGACACCTCCTTGGTACCAGTTATCAATGATACTTTATACTTTTATTTAAAAAAAATGTGATCCCAAAAAGATTGACACCTCCTTGGTACTAGTTGTCCTTACCATTTTTATTTCAAAAGGACTGGTTGTCATCCCAAAAAACCAAAAAAAAAAAAGCAACAGAAACCAAAAAGAGAAAGACTGGCCAAACTCAAAAGAGTAACTCAATAGAGGATAGCTGGTTAATCTCTATGCAAAATAGATAAAGAAATATCCTTAAAGAGACAGTGCATTTAACTCGAGGAGATGCCAATAAGTCATCATATCCTAAAGGAATAGAAAAGGCGAGAAATGATGCTTAAAGTTCCTATCATTTCTCTCCAATTACAGCTCCTAGACCCCCACACATACCGCCCCTTGTATAAAGAATCTATCCTTTTTTTTTTCCCTTACTGAATGTGCAAAGGAATGAAGTAATAAATCCCTCTAGATTTGGGGGAGAAACCCATGGTACACCAAAAGTGTCAAATAAGCAAGTCTAAAGTCTTCAGGGGTAGAAAAAGATGATTGCGAGACTCAGCATCATGAAAACACATAAGATATGCCCTTAGGGCGAAAAGATAATTTGATGTGTGAACTTTGGAGCAAATAATTAGTATTAAGCCTATTAAGAATAACAGTTCAAACAGAAACCTTAATATTAGAGGGAGCAGAATCCTTCCAGAAACATTTAACAAAGGAGCTCATTCTGAATAATAGGATTATGAGTTAAGAAATCAAAGAAGGATTTACAAGTAAAAGTACTTGACAATTCCAAAGACCAAATTCTATTATTTGGACTTGAAGGAGAACATTAGAGATTTGAGAAGCTGAATAAAAAGAAATTATATCAACAACCTTCTGATCATTAAGGTTTTTATGCAAGACCAGTTTCAAAGAACCTTGACCATTAGTTTGGATAATGAAATGATGGGATTTTTTTGACAGACTATGGGTGGCCATAGGAACTGTTCCCATCAAGGATCCTCCCAAAACAAGATGTGTGAGCCATCCCCTACCATTGACACAGCTAAGGGCAGAAAATATTCATAAAGATCAGAAATAGCTACCCGAGGACCATTGTAAGAAGTAGAAACACTAGTTCTGGAATCCAACTAGTCTAATTCAATGTGAACTGCTTTAAATAAGTCTGTGCCGCAAGATTCTTTAAATAAGTAGTTCTGGAATCCAGCTGCAGACTTAGTTTATTTTATTCATAAAGTAGTTGGTGAACTGCTTGGAACAATTTAGGCAGTCTGTTGATTCTTGGCTGAAATTTATATTTAACTAGCTTGGAGCATGTATTTATGCTT
The DNA here is from genome assembly GCF_000150535.2 of Carica papaya. Next base: position 5,580 of record NW_019013787.1, on the reverse strand, counting down.
TAGCCTTATTAGGCAGTATTGCAAGTTTAGAGTGCTGATTTTTATTGATTTCTCTAAGAGAAGTCTCACATCTAGAGAGTTCCTCTTGCCTAGGTAGCTTAGCCTTGCCCTGTACTCGAATTTACTTCATTCTAGTGACTAGTGCAATGTGTTGACCAGAATGGTTATTGCATTAATTTTAAGTTAGATGTTGCTTAGCATGTATCCTTAGTGTTGTGAAGAAACTCACCTAAAATACATAGGTTAAAGTAAAAACTCGTGTGAGATAGAAGACGAGTACTTTTACATGGTTCAGTGATGTGCATTCTATAAGGGGAACATGCACAGTTATTTACAATCAAAGAACCCTGTCTTGCAATTAGCTTTTTTTTTGTCTTTTAGGTTGAAGGAGAAAACCCTAAGTTACAAGAGTAATATAATTAAAATTTTGCTCTAAGCTCCATGCATAACCTTTTTATCAGACTTTTTAAACAGTTATTTATCTAATATGAGCAGCTTGACAAACAGGACCATCCAATGAGGAAAATTTAGCTTTGAGATGGGATGGGATTGAAACTTGAACTCCATTAATGAACTACAATAAGAGTGTTATACTATTTGAGGTATTTGTTCTTGATACCCAATAAAGATATTGAAATATTTTTTTTGAAATAGAAATACGGTATATGTCATTAAATACGAGCACTAAGAGAGTGTTAACCCGTATACAAAAATATTTACATGTCGATAAAAAACTCAACAAAGTCTCTGAGATCCTCCAAAGAAGATAAAGGATGACCCATAAATAAAACACCTAAGGTGTGGAACCATATGTTTCTAATTATATTTATATCCTCCTCCTCTCTTTAAAAGGCTTTCTTTTTCTCTTTTTCCATACAACCTGAGAAATAGAAAAGGAATGAGGTCACATTTTTTTCACCACACAAATGCCCTTTCAAGTTCAGATCTCATCCCTAACCAAACCAATCATAACCCAACTAATTCCCAGGAACTCATAAGCCATGGTCCAAAAATTGTATGCTATTAATTATCCAAGCAAAATATGATCATAAATGTCATCTGCACTCTTACATAGAAAACAACCGTTCACCATAATTTTACCAATTCTCATTAACTTATCCATATTGAGAATGCAACTTTGCCCAGCCTCCCAAGCAAAGAACACAACTTTGTAAGGTGTCTTTATCTTTTAGATTTTCTGATTATGAAACTTGATCTCAATGGAGTCATTTTTAGTCAGAAAATTATAGAAAGACATAACAGTGAAAGTCCCTGCAGAATTGAGGCTCCAACTGGTTGGTCATCACTCCCATTCAAGGAAATGAAGGCACATGAACTCAGGAGAGTTTCATATTCATCAATTTTCCGGTCGTTAAGATTTCTTATTATCTCCAACAGATATTCACTTATGCCCCATTGCCTTTGAAAGAACTATTGATTGAAATATCCTTATGCTGTGCATTTATAAAAATTTGGAGAAACCTATCTCTGAGCATTTCTTTCCCAAGCCAAGATTCCTTCTAAAAGCTTGTTCTCATCTCATTGCTAACATTCCACCTAATGCATCCCTGAAAATAATGTCTTCCCATGCTTATTCTTTTTCAAATTCGTTTCCTACGCGATCTTAACACCTCTATGAAGTACCAACCTCCATCTGTGGTACCAAATTTTGCCTCTTATCAACTTCTTCCGTAGAGTGCCATTTTTTATCATGAACTGTCAAATCCACTTTCCTTGGAGCATCTAGTTCATCTCTACAACAGATCTTAAGCCCAAACCGCACTGGCACAATGGTCTTTCAACTCTTCCCAAGGTATCAAATGGTACTTTTTTCACTTTTCAAAATTACCTCATAGAAATCTACATCAGATGGCTTCCAATCTCTTCGTAACACTCCTAGAGATAGTCATAAGGGACACATAGTAAACATCAAGAGTAGTCAAAGTGCTTTTAATGAGAGTTAGACGCCCAGATAATAAATTTCTCTTTCACCTTGCAAGTCTCATCTCAAATCTATCCACAGCTAGGTTCCACATCCTCACATCTTTCTAATTAGCTCCCAACAACATTCTGAGGTATTTGATCGGCAAGTCAACCCTTTTACATCTTAAGGGTCTAGTCAACCCAAAATCATATTTCTCATCTCCCAATCTGACCAATTTGAACATAGCAAGGTTAACATTAAGGCCGGAAACAACATGGAAACACAAAAGTATGCATATGAGGTTGAGGAATGCACCTACATCTGGTTTGCAAAACACTAAAGTATCATCTGCAAAAATAAATGAGCTCTAGTCCTCTGAACAAAACCAACTCCCAGGCCCTCAGCCACAATTTATTTACATCTTCAACGACAACTATAAATAGTGGTGGAGATGGTAAATCTCTTTGTCTTAGACCTCTAGAAGTTTTGGAAAAAAAAGATGGACCTCCATTCACCATATTCGCAAAAGATGCAATACTGATACAAGAGTTAATCCACTTAGATCATTTATCTCCAAAACCCAATCTTTTCAACATATAGTCGACGAATCCCTAATTAACACGATCATAGGTTTTCTCCATATTAAGCTTGTATAGGATCCCATCTCCTTTCTGGAAAACCAAATCATCAAGAAATTAAAGCATCTTTACTTTGCATTATTGGTTTTGTTGGCCATTTGAGTCTATTGATTTTGAATATATGTCATAATATCCTTTTGTATGAAAGCTGGTCATGAAGTCTGAGCAAAGATAGAGTTTGCTTGTCTTTTAGGCCTGAAGTTAGAGACTAATCCGGCCACCTCTTAGTTGTATGATTTTTAGCAAAGCTGGCTGCGGATTGTAATATGTAGGTGGATTAATGAAGAGACTTGTCCTTGTGTTGTGAAGGTATACATCAGTGTTGGTGGGTTTTATCCGAGTTTTTGTTTTCTGAACATTGATACGAGGATCTTTAGTATTTCTCTGGTGCTCATAGGATGAATTTAGCGTGCATGACATCAGACCCTATCTTTGTCAAGTTGGAGAACCTAGCAGACCTGACACGATAAGGAAAACAGAATTTTCTTTCAGCAAAATAATGTAGGGACTTGCTATTTCTTTCTCCATGAAATGAAATTGGAAAGTGCTCCTTGCTTCAGGAACTTCTATTTGTTTATGCGAGACTATACTCCTTAATATGCAAATGCAATACCCCGTTTGCATTAACCAAGGTTCTATCTGGGTAGTGTCTCTGCTAATATCATATATTTAAGCATAGTCCCTCAATAATTCTTATCTAGCAGTTAACCTCAATTTTGTGCAATTTTTTGTTTTTATAGTATGTTGCATTTCTGATATCTTTGACTGCTTTTTAATAGTCAGCATATGTTTTGACTGATTATAGTCTTTGGACTCTTTGTATTGTTTGGTCTTCCTGCGAAGATGTGTGAATTAGAATGCAGATGGACTATTCCTCTGGTAATTCACGCTCACTTTATAATCACAGATTGAAAGTGGAGAAAGGCAGTCAGGATATTGATTCCCAAGAGTTTGTTACGCATGATCATATGGGTTCCTGCTCATGTTCCATCATAAACATGAAGATATTTTTATTTGTCTGGATTACACATTTCCATCTCTAGTACCACCTAAAGTAAATTGATCATTTGCCTGCTACCAATATTCTAGCATATCTTAAAAAGGGTAACATTTGGGTTTATCCTGATTATACATGTAATCAATTTACTTGGTCTTTCTTG
>NW_019013786.1:0-21140 GCF_000150535.2 Carica papaya | reverse complement strand
GGACTGCTGACCGGGCCTGCTGACGTGGCTGCTGACGTGGCCCCCCTTCTTTTTTTTTTTTTTTTTTTTTTTTTTTTTTTTTCCTCCTCCTTTCCGGGGGCTACAACTCTCCCCCCCATAAAAAAATTTGGTCCCCAAATTTGCCTCATTACTCTTGATCAAACAGATGAGGATATTGGGCCCTAAATTCTGATTCCAGCTCCCAAGTCGCCTCCCTAGGCGTGTGGTTCTGCCACAAGACTTTTACAAATGATATTTCCCGGTTACGGAGTATTCTGCTTTCTCGGTCCGTGATACTGACCGGTACTTCTTCATAAGACAAGTCCTCTCGGAGTGAAAGCGGTTCATGAGCCACGACATGAGAAGGGTCCGGATTGTACTTGCGCAGCATAGATACATGAAACACATTGTGAACCCGGGAGAGCTCCGGGGGCAGTGCAAGTCTGTAGGCAGTGGTACCAATCTTGTCTAAGATTTCAAAGGGTCCAATGTATCTGGGGTTTAATTTTCCCCTTCTGCCGAACCTATTGATTCCCTTGAAGGGGGTGACTTTAAGAAACACACGGTCACCTTTCTCAAAGGCCAGGTCTCTCCTCCGGGTATCAGCATAGCTCTTTTGCCTACTCTGAGCTGTCTGGATGTTCTTCTTGATCTTAACTATCTTGGACGTGGTTTCTTCCACTAAATCCGGGCCAAACAATCTTCTATCGCCCACTTCCTCCCAACAAATCGGTGACCTGCACGGACGCCCGTATAGCGCCTCGTATGGGGCCATGCCGATGCTTGCTTGGTAACTGTTGTTGTAGGCAAACTCTATCAGGGGTAGATGGTCGTCCCAATGGCCTCCGGAGTCAAGGACACAAGCTCGGAGCATATCCTCCAGCGTACGGATTGTCCTCTCTGATTGTCCATCGGTTTGGGGGTGGAAGGCAGTACTGAGGGACAGCTTTGTTCCCATAGCTTGCTGGAAACTATTCCAAAACCGAGAAGTAAATCTGGGATCCCTGTCGGATACCACTGTTACTGGGACCCCATGCAGTCTGACTATTTCCCGAACATACATCCTTGCCAACTTGTCCAACGAATCAGTCATTCTGATGGCTAGGAAGTGGGAAGACTTAGTGAGTCGGTCAACAATTACCCATATGGCATCGTGTCCCGATCGTGCCTTGGGTAGTCCCGATACGAAGTCCATGGTGATGTGTTCCCACTTCCATTCTGGAATCGGTAAAGGCTGAAGCAACCCCCCTGGGCGTTGATGTTCTGCTTTGACCTGCTGACATACCAAGCACTTAGATACAAAGTCGGCTATATCTCTCTTCATCCCATTCCACCAGAATCGGGGTCGCATAGTTTGGGTACATTTTTGTACTTCCTGATGCATGGCGAACCTTGACTATGGGACTCTGTCATGATGTCTCTTTTTAATCATGTCGTCTGGGACACACATTCTGTCCTTGAAACGAATCAATCCNNATAGCCTTTCCATGATGCATCAGGACACAACCCATGCCCAGATAGGAGGCATCACTATAAACTGTATACCCTCTTGATCCACTCGGTAGAGCCAGCACGGGTGCAGTAGTCAGTCGATTCTTCAATTATGAAAAACTCCTTTCGCAGTCCTCATTCCATTCAAACTTTGCATTTTTCTTTGTGAGTCGGGTTAGAGGGGCCGCTAGACTGGGAGAACCCTTTCGACAAACCCGGCGGTAATAACCCGCCATCCCTAGGAAACTGCGAATTTCCTTAACTGTTGTCAGCCTTTCCCAACCAAGTACCGCTTCAACCTTTTCGGGGTTCACCGACACCCCTTCCTTCAATATAACATGTCCTAGGAAGGCGGTTTGCTCGAGCCAAAATCCACACTTGCTCAACTTTGCATACAACTTCTTTTCCCTAAGTATCTGGAGGACTTGGGCAAGATGATGAGCATGTTCTTCTTTACTCTTTGAGTAGACTAAGATATCATCGATGAACACGATGACAAATTTATCCAAAAACTCTCTGAAGATTCTGTTCATTAGATCCATAAAGATGGCCGGGGCGTTGGTTAGCCCAAACGGCATAACCAGGAACTCATAGTGTCCGTACCTGGTTCGGAATGCCGTCTTGGGGATGTCTTCTGCTCTCACTTTTACCTGATGGTAACCTGATCGTAGATCTATTTTAGAAAAGACCTGTGCACCCTGCAACTGATCGAAAAGGTCATCAATCCGGGGGAGAGGGTACTTGTTTTTAATTGTTACCTTGTTTATCCTTCTATAATCAATACACAGCCTCAACGTTCCATCTCCTTTCCTTGCAAAAGTAACCCCGGCACCCCATGGGGAAATGCTGTGTCTAATGAAGCCACTGTTTTGTAGCTCAGTGATTTGTTTCCTTAGCTCTTCCATTTCGATGCGGCTCATTCGGTAAGGAGCTACCGAGATGGGTTGGGTTCCTGGCTGTAAGTCTATGGTGAACTCGACCTCTCTGTCCCCTGGTAGACCGGGCAGTTCATCCGGAAATACGTCTGGAAAGTCTCGGACTACTGGAATCTCCTGGATACAAACTTCCTTCTTGGGTTTACCTAGTTAGGGAAAATACAATATCAACGCACTGGGAATTAAGAAGAAAAGAATTTGTCATTAGGGAGAATCAGTACCGAATAATTTTATTAACTTGTAAATGGCTCCTCGTTGGGAGGATTAAATACAATCTTTTTATTAAAGCAGTCTATGGTGGCGTGATACGCCGCCAGCCAATCCATTCCTAGGATTACATCAAAATCCCCTGTGTCTAACCCTATCAGGTCTACCCTCAATTTTCTATCTGCTATCTCCACGGCACATGCCCTGTAGACAACCTCTCTATGAAGCCGGGGTCGATCAAGGAGGGAGCGGGGTCCCGAGGTAAAGGAACTGGGGCCGGCTGAGGGTGAACTGGGGGACCCTGTGGTGGCGCCTGCTGATGGGGTGGGGGCACTGGAATATGCTGTGGCGGCGCCTGCTGGTACCGTGGCTGTGGTACAGGGTCGTACCGCGGCTGTGGCGCCGGGTGGTACTGTGGAGGAACAGGCTCCTGCCGGGGTGGCTCGGGATCAGCCTGCTGTAGCGGGGGCAACCTGCGCTAGCGGAGGAGGTCCGGGTAACTCCCTTCTCTCCTCTTGCCTTTGCTGGGCAGCTACGAGAGCCTCCACCATCTCAAATAGTCTGTCTAAATCCTCCCGAAGCGAATTATCTTGGGCCGCTTGGTTTAGTGGGGGCCTTCCTCTCCTCATTCCCGTGTACTCGTTTTCACAAGGAATGATTGAGTAACGATATATCGGTGAGTATTACTCTAAGGCATTATTGTGTAAGGGATGGGTCCGAGGAAACCTGGCTCTGATACCAACTGTAACGGTCCCGGAAATATTAAAAAGAAATGAGTATTTAAATATATCAAATGCGGAAGCGAGATCAAAATTTCAGTTAACATCCCTTACACGAAAGACCAGAAACGTACTTAAAATATAAAAGGTTAAACTAACTAAGAAAGAAAACTCGAAAATAAACTATGCGTATGACTACAGAGTCTCTAGGCATCTCCTTCGTCGTCCTCCTGCGGAACGGGCTCGGGAACCATGTCTTCCTGATCTGAAATGGTTAATTAAGGAGTGAGCTACACTAGCCCAGTAAGAACATCACGATATCTCACCGTCACGGAGATAAAGGTGGGTAGAAAACACAAAAAGACCAATGGAGCATAATTTACAACAAAACCTTTTATCAATAATAAAACTTTTACCATCCACTTACCTTGGTGGAATTTATGAAAACAATATGAGAAAAACAATAACATTATCATAATCATTGAATAATCTAAGCTGTAAAACATAACACTTATCACGCCTCTTGCAATTCAATCATTGTACAACATATCTTTTTTCTCATTTACCAGCCTACTAGTATCCGTGGGGGTCCATAGGGGTTCCGCTACCCGTTAATCTTTAACATTCATAATCAGTTTCCAGGGCCGTCCCCATACCCCGTCCGGTATGGGCGCCAAAACCATGAACCTCAATACCCCGTCCGGTATGAGGGTGAAACGGGCCGTCCCCATACCCCGTCCGGTATGGGCGCCAAAACCATAAACCTCAATACCCCGTCCGGTATGAGGGTGAAACGGGCCGTCCCCATACCCCGTCCGGTATGGGCGCCAAGACCATAAGATCTCCATACCCCGTCCGGCATGTGAGACCACAATCCCGGTAGGGTTCCCTACGGACCCGGTCCGGCCACCATCTCCCAAGATATCTAGTCAGGCTGACCCCATCATACAATTATCGGTCTACACAATGTTTCATTTTCCTTTTCCTCAATAAGCATCATCAATTCACATTTAAACAAGCAAATCGTAATTCATGCCAAACAGACAACATACAGTATCAGTTCTTCAGTCATTCAACCCATAATTAATAAAACAGTAATATATGCACTCGAAACTATAAAATGAACACATCAAACCTCATAATGCATTTAAAGCTGTAAAACAGGCCAAATAACAGTAAATCATCAATCACACTAGACTCGGGCTCCATTAGCAACCTTAAGCAATTTCACACATGCGTTAATTCAAGAAATACCGTTTTATCATTTTGAACTTTAATACCGTGATAGAAAAATAGGGTGAGCGATCCTTACTTGTTTTCGGGATCCGAATACGATTCACAGTGCGCCTACAGGCCATCCCTAATTTTCCCTGAATTTTTTCCCGGAGAACTGAAACACACTAACGGTACCTGCACGTGTTCCAAAAAATCGCAAATTAGGCTCAAGGCCCCTTTTTGGCCAATATCGCAACTCCGGCACGGCGGCTCCGCCGTGCTCTGGCGACGGCGCCGCCGCAAGCGGCGGCGATTCGCCTCGGGTTGGCTGTTTTCGGCCGTTTCCGGCCGAAATCGGCCACACTCGCATCGGTCCCTGCGAGAAAACAACCCTAGGGCCCTCGGGGGGCCAAAAAATCACGGAGAAACGGAGCTTACCGGCGGTGACGCTCTCGGGTGCGGCGGCTCTCCGGCGAGGTTCGTGGTTTGGTGATTCGGCTCTGGTCAACCTGTAGAGAAAAGAATGGTGATCACGGTGATATAAAAATTACATCACACGGAGGCCGGGAAGGGCCTCGTCGGAGGCAAAAACCGAGAGGGGGCGCGGCGGCGCCGCTGGTCTTCGGCCGCGTATTCCGGCTGTTTGGCCGGGATTTTGGCTTCGATTTGGCCACAGGAGGAATCAACGTAGAAAAACGAGTCGGGGGTATGAAATTTACCTCGATCGGCGGTCGGAAATTTCTCCGGTGCGGCGGCGGGTGGCGGCGGTCGGCCTCTGGTTCGTCTTCTCCGGCGAGCGGCAGGCGGCTAGGGTTTGTGGTCTGGTGTGGGGGTTCTATTTATAACCCCTAGCCTTTTGATCTCAGCCGTCCATTTTGTTTTAATCTGAGCCGTTCGTTTTTTATTGAATCTGGGCCGTCCGTGCGATTGCATCTGGGCCGTCCGATCGCGCGATTGATCTGGGCCGTCCGATCGTGCCCACGCAGATCGCCAACGTGGCCCGTTCCGGAGTGACGTGGTCTTACCACGTGGCAGGCCCCGGTTGGCCGGGACTGCTGACCGGGCTGCCGACGTGGCTTTTCTCTTTTTTTTTTTTTTTTTTTTTTCTTCTTCTCGGTCCGAGCGCTACAATTTAGTTATCATTTTGTTTATTATTCATGTTTTAATGTTTTAATTATTTTTAGTTTTTAGTTTTATTAGTTTTATTTAGAATCCCTAATTTGATATAAGAATATGTATTTTTTTCGTTAATCTTATTTTATTTGTTAGATTCATTTTATATGTTCATGATCTTATTGGTGAATTTGCACTATTATTAATTTTTTACTCAGACTATTCAACTCATCATACCATCAACCATCAACCATCAACCATATAGTATTTAAAACATGCAATATTCATTCAACAATCAAGCAACAAGCAAAATATTCAGTATCACCATTTTTCAATTTCTTTCACTTACTTGATTATCAATCCTGATTCCTCAATTTTATAAACCTTACTTAAAACTTAGTTAGGTTTTTGCTCGAAAACATTTTTGAAAACATGCAAATGTGGCTTCGGGATAGCTACTAGATATACTTACCTTCTCGGATGACTAAGGCATCGATTTATGCTCCTTTACGCTCTCCCCAATTCCATGGCCTACGTGAAGCTATATATCGATTATTAGATACCTTTCTTTTTATTGAAATAATTTTATAATTACTAATAACTCACCTAGATTTCTAAGTCTAATTACTCAACTTACCTAAAATTAATTCTAAATCTAACTTAATGAATTAACACAAATATATGGGTTTTTCACCTTCAACGGGTTTGGGATTCCAAAAAGAGATACACCCCACTTCGTTGTAGGAAGCGGTTGGCTTAGCATGAACCCCATGGTCATCAACACGGTAACCCAAAATGGTATCAGGTTGCAATTCTCTCCACCTCTCGTCTACCGCTCCAATGTTTTCCTCGTTCACAATCGAAATGCTACGAAATAAAAGGCAAATGATTTTACCTTCAAATTTGGGGTCCCCGAATACTGGAGCCACCACACACCACCATGTGCGTCACCGGAATAGTCACGCACTAACGTACGTGCCACCGTGATTAGTACGCACCTCCGCTCGATCCAACAGTAGATCAAGCCATGCCCTGCCTTTTTCTTCTCTTTTTTTTCCTTCTCTCTTTTTTTTTTGTTTCTTTTCCTTTTTTTCTTTTTCATCTCTTTTTTTTTCCCTTTTTTTCCATCTTTTTTTTTTCTTTTTTTTCTTTCCTTTTCTTTTCTTTTCTTTTCTTTTCTTCTTTTTTTCTTTTTTTTTCTTTTTTTCTCTTTTCTTTGTTTTTCTTTGTTTCTCTTTTTCTACTTCTTTTTTTTTTCCCTCTTCTTCCCTTTGGTTGTTTCCTCTTTCCCCTGCCATGTCCACCATTGCCACCGCATTGGATTCCTCTGTTCTGCGAAACTGCCACACCCGAAGTCCCTTCTTTCCGACTGCACACATCGCACACTTCTCTCCTCTGCAGGATCGTTGCACATCACGCCAATTGTTCAAATCTGCTTCCTCTCTTGGCTTCATCCGCCAAGGTGGAGGAATGTGTATTTTTTTGTTGATTTTATTTTATTTGTGAGAGTTATTTTATGTGTTCATAATTTTATTGGTGAATATGCATTATTATTAATATTCTACTCAAACTATTTAACTCATCATATCATTAACTATTATACAGTATTTAAAACATGCAATCTTCATTCAACAATCAAGCCACAAGCAAATGACAAATTAAAACATTAAGTATCACCATTTTCCTATTTCTTCCAACTACTTGATTATCAATGTTGATTCCTTAATTTTATAAACCTTACTCCAAACTTAATTAGGTTTTCATTTGAAAACATTTTTAAAAACATGCGAATGTGGCTTTGGGATAGCTACTAAATATATTTACAAACTTTGGAGTTAAAGGATTCTGATTTGAGTTCCAAACACTATCCAAATATTAGCAAAAACATGCATAGCAACTAAACCCTCTCGGGTTAGCGGTGAACCCAAGAGTTTCATGCAATCATATTACATGCTCATCTCATTTCTACAACTATTCAAGTTACTAAGGCAATTATTCAATTTAACTTTTCTTTGTTTTGTCTATTTGATTAATTACATAATTTCGTAAATAATACTTTCTTATCATTTTATATTAATCTAGCTTTAATTAATTAATAATTTCTTTAATTTATTTTATCTATTATTTATTCAATTCTAAAAGAAATCATTACAAATATTCTTTTCCTATTTTCTTAAATTATTTTCTTATATCATCTATTTTATTCATAACAAAATTTATTAATTTATTTACATATTTATTAAATCAAAATGATTTCCAAAATTTATTCCTTTTAGTATTTTAAATTACCTTTACCTATGTACTATAGATTATGGCTAATTAGTCTAGTTATCAATTACTTATCAAATCAAATTTAATTCTTATTAATTATTTATTCAATCAATTTGAATTCTCTGTAATTTTATATTCAATTAAATTCAACTCTACTAACTATCATAATTTACCTAATTCTTAAATTTTAATTTTTTTATTCTTCTCGTCCATATATATATATACACGTACACATACATATGCTTATATATTTATATACACATAACACATATTCATTTATTATGACATATTTATATATGTATCATATTATTTTTTAAAAATTTATATTATAACATACAATTATATAATTATAATTATAAAACTTATAACATTACTTATATATATATATAAATCTCCCTTCATTATCATTTATTTTTATGACATATATTTATATATTGTGTTAATCATACTTATCATCATTTAAACTCATTTATATATATATATAAACTATACATACATATATTATTATATTAAGCACAAATACACCATATATAAACTATACATACATATATTATTATATTAAACACAAATACACCATGCATACATATATATATTTATAGTACACCCTTTTTTTATCTAAATTTATTTATTTATCATATTCTTCTACTCTTATAACTTACACCATATTGTAAATTTTATGACTATGATTATAAAATTTATTATTGTTATTTAAATATATATATATGCCTTCATACATTATTGTTTACATATATAAATACGTATTAAAACATAAGGATTATACATGCATATAAAATATTATTTTAATCATATATACTCATACATGCATTTATTTATACATAATTATATGTATATATATATTTATACATAATGCATGAAAAATATACATACACAATATATTTATATATTTACATATATATATTTTTGTTTCCCTTCATACATTTATATCAAATTCATGCAAATAAATTTATTTTCACATATTCATTATAATTTATATATGTATATCTCGTATGCACAATATTTATAAATATATATACACCATATATATATCATAGATAAATATATATACATATATATATGGATGTAACTTAATTTTTATCATCCTCTCACTTTTTTTTTGAAAGAAAAAAGAAGAAATATTATTCACAAAGATATTAAGGGGGTATCACCAAAGTACACCAACTAGTTACAGATCAATTAAATGGTCCATGACCATCCCAAGATCCTCCTAATCATTGATATCATGACTTAACAAAATAGATCCAAAAGTCTGTATCCATCTATCTTTAACAAATGTAAAGTTAGTCTCAATGTCCTCAAATGCTCTCGCGTTCCTTTCCTTCCACACAACCCAAAAAATAGTAAGTGAAATTAGAAATAAAAAATGCCTATTCTTTTTACAAAAATCCACCCAAGACCATAATTCACTATTCACATTCTCAGCCAAAACCTAATTCAACCCCAACAGCCCTAACACAGAAATCCATAAGCTATGGGTCTTCGAGCACTGTAACAGTTAGTGGTTACAAGTTTCTTCATCCGATTTGCATAAGTAACATCTGTTAACCATAATGATTCCTCTTTTTTTAAGCGTATCGATAGTCAAAATGCTGTCATTCACAGCTTTCCATTAAAAAAAGCCACTCTTGGCGGAGCTCTACTCTTCCAAATCTATTTGAAGGGTGCACCGTTGCTAAACTGCAGTTATCCCTTTTACACAGTATCATGTACATAGACCTCACTCAAAAGCCTTTCCTCTCATCAAGTTTCCACTTTCATATCTCTGGTATCATTTAGTTTTCTACTGTTAAGGCACCGTAACAAATTACAAAACTCATTAGTTTCACAATCCTGCAAATTTCTAATAATCTTTACATCCCAAATCCACCCCTCCCCCACCTTAACACAATTATTACTCAACTTGGCCTCTTTATCACAAGCAATTTCATAAATTCTAGGATAGAAATCTTTAAGTTTGTAACAACTCATCCATTCATCATGCTAGAAACTGATATCTCCCTCATTCCACAGCTGCCACCTAACATAATCCATAAAGGAACCATTGTCATCACAAATTTTCTTCCATAGGCTCATTCCATGCACTCTAAATCTTCCCCTCCTACCTCTTTCCTTCTCCCAATTACCCCACCTCGACCTCAATAACTTCATCCACATCCTCCCCTCTTCAACAAACGGCCTCTATAACCATTTCTTTTGAAATGCACAATTTAACTCCCTAATGGACCTCAAAGCCAGCCCCCCCTAACAAACCAATTTCTTCACCTGCTCCCACCTAATAGATGGTATTTTCTACTTCCCTCCTCATTACCCCAAATAAATCTACATTGGATTTTTTCCAACTTATTAGTAATGCTGATCGAGATGGATAAAATAGATAGATAATACATGGGTAAATTAATCAATGTGCTTTTTATTTAAAATAAAGCAAACCAAAAATGTATTTATTTTAAATATCATGCATGCCACTCTAAACTATTTAGGAAGAGAATCACTAAAGAAGAAAAAGAACTCACGTTTGGACGTTCGGAAGAAGAACTTACATGAGAGGGACGGCCACACGGTGGTTAGGCCACTAGCAGTGTCCCCTCTCAAATCTTTTTCTTCTTTTTGTTCCCTCCGTCATGCCAATCATCTCAATGCTCTCTCTTTCTCTTCCTCTCTTGTCTCTCCCTCTCCTCCCTATTCTTATTTTCTTCTCTTTTTATCCTTTCATTTGATGGATTGAAAGAGAGAGAAAAATGTTTTGTTTTGTATTTATATGATGGGGGAAGGGATAAGGATGATGAGGTGGTTTAATTAGATGATGTGGCAATCTAGGAGTGGGAGGGAATCTTCCCATTCATGTGCATGGTGGCCATGTGGCCTCACATTTCCTAATTTTTTTCCCATGTTTTAATCTCACATGCACCCTCTCTTATTTGATTGGTTCTTTCCATTATAGTGAATTTTTAATTCTAATTTGTTGTTTTTTTTCTTTTTTTTTTGTTCTTATATATATTTTGTAATATTTAGTTTAATTAATTTACAAAATTTAATATTTTCTAATCAATTTTTAAGTCAATTAATTTTCTAACTTTCTTTCTAATTTAATTTTATTACTTTATTGATTTTAATATCTCCTAATTATTTTTCTAAAATTTATTTTGTTTTACTAATTACAAGTTTTAATATATATACATTAAAATATTTTCTTAATTTATTTTAATTTTTTAAATAATATTTTAATTCCCAAATAAATTACTTTTAAATTTAATTTGTTTTACATTTTTTTCTAATTTTCTCCCAAATTTTGCAAATAAAATTCAGAGTTCGATTTTCGGGCTGGTACAGTTTTCCCCCTTAAGAAATTTGGTCCTCCAAATTTTCATTTGCAATGACCCATAAACATCCATCCATGTACTCTGTTGGTATGTTCGTGAACATATTTGAGTGGTTATAACATATTCTTTAAGGAAAATATTTTAGGTTGTGATATTCTCTTTTTTAACTCTTATATGTAAAATATTTTTGTTTAAGGGTATCTTTAATACCTAATTATTTTTATATTTTCCTAATGTCATGTTAATAGTTTTTTTATCATAACACGTGCTTTAGGAATTTCATTTGTAGGTGTGTTTCTTTGTTTCAGAGATTAGGTTTGATGGTATTTTATTCAAATTTTTTTGAGAATAATTTGTTTGGTTAACGAAGTATTGTTTCATCTACAACCATATTAAGCCTTAGGTTTCAGGTTTCTAATTTAATTCATTTGTTTCCTAACTTTCTTTTTAATTTAATTGGTTGTAATTGGCTCAGAGAGTTGTGGTATTGATGGTGATTAGGAATTCTTTTAGTAGTATATTAAGTCATTAGTTTTGTTACAAATTGTTATGTTTAGTTCTAGTTCTCGCAGGTACCCAACATGTTCCCAAGAATTCCAAGTGACTACTCTTAACTATGACATTAAGATACAAGTCACCAGTTTATCACACCATCAATTTCCTCTTTTTGGTTTGAAGAGAGAAATCATACCAATGTTGTTAGAGTTCAACACACTTCCACTGCCCCACTCTGATGAGATGCAGATAGGAAGTCTGCTGATGGTTGAATGTGAAAATATGCTCTTAAAGTCCTACCCCTCACTCACGAAATTTTATTTAGGAATGTTGGAACTATTAGGAGGAAGAATTTTAGTCAGGAATTATTTTGTTTTGGCTCCTAAGCTGATTTTTGGTACTGAGAAAAGAGTTTTAGAATACTTAAGGTCTCAGGTTATCTTAAAGAGATGTAAGGAGATTCTTAGAAAGAAAATTAGAATTGCTATAGGATTTCCATTGGACTTAGGGCTATTTTTCCTAGGAAGTGTTTGTTTAAAGGATTTTTTCTCGCCTTAGGAATTTTTCCTCATTGGGAAATTTTCCTACTCGAGGGATCATGGTTTCCTACTTGAGAAATTTTTTCCCGCTTGGGGGATATCTCACCCATTTGGGGGATATTTCTCCTGTAAAAGGGATTTTTCCCACATGGGAGACTTTTCCCACTTAGGGGGATTTCTCCCACTAGGGGGGTTTCTTCCATTAGGGAAGATTTCAACCAACATGGGGATTTCCTACCAAAAATAGGGAAAATTTCTCAAACATTAGGGACTTCTTCCACATGAAGGACTTCTCATATGGGGGATTTTCTCCAATTGAGAAAAGTTCTCCCCCACAGTGGGAAATTCTATGTAGAAACCTAGCCCTAAGACTCCACAACACTTTGATACCTCATGCATAAGGGATGCACTAGGGTTACATTACTCTAATACCACCTGTGACAGCCTGCAGTTCTCCAATGAGAAACCATGTCACCAAACACAACTGAACTAAAAAATACAACATAAAATTTAAAAATAAAAGCACAACAGAAACTATTCCTCCCTTGTACAACATGTAACATAATTTACATCATGAGGTTACAAAATTCTGTAGAGTCCATAATTGGACTAAAACTCACTAGATGAAAACTAAAACATAAAATTCCTTATTTGGCTCTATAAACTATCTTCCTCGATCTGATTTGAAAAGGATTAAAATTTGAATGGAATGAGCAAAACAATGGACTCAATAAGTATATAAGATAGACTACACCTTAGGCATGCGACATACAAACATATAATCAATTAGAAATGTAAATCTTTTCTTTTTCATTATGTTTAAAAACCATTGAATGTAAAGAAATCCAATTTCTAACTTCTCCCTCATTTCTCCCTCCTAACTCTAACTAGTCTTTTCCTCTCACTATTCTCCTTTACTAGTTATCTCTCAAAATTTCCATTTCTCATTATTTTCTCACTATCCCCATAATAGCTTTCATTTCTTAATTCCCTAATTGTAACAACCCATATCACATACTATTATAACATCACATCTGGTTCCAAAACCATACTCATCCATTAGTTTTCCTCTAATCCATACTTATCCCACAAATTCGCATACTATAATTTCTTGCAAGTTTCTCATCAAATCGAGACATCTGTGGCCCCTCAGCAAGTATCTTCGATTATGCATTTGCCCCAACACAATCATCAAATTAAAGTTATTAAAGTCTTAGAGTTTTTTTTTAGATTGGATGAGTGTATCCATTATCCAATTGGTATCATTATGGGATCAAGATTCCCACTATCGCAACCAGATGTACACATACAGCAAAAACACACACATTGGTCACAGTAGTTCGTCACCAGGTGACTCAGAACATAACACACACCATAACCACGTCTGGAAGGGTTTCCATCCACCCAAGGATAGGGTTCACCACACTGTTGAGTTTTAGTTATACCAACCTTAAATGGATTATCTCTAAATTTTTATTTCTTCCAAGTTTTTGTTTTATTTTTGTTGTTTTCCTATTCTAGTTAAGATTTATCTTTTTATTTTTCTTAACAAACTATTTATATTCCCTAGAGACTTTGTACACTTTCTTACTTAACTTTACTCTATATCTCACACTATTTTAATTCTCGTAGTTTGTCTCTTTTCGATCCTTATAGAACTCATTAAGTCCCTTTAATCATACACTTTCCTGTTTATTTAAATTTATTCAATTATCATTTTTTTTATTATTTACGTTTTAGTACTTTTATTATTTTTAGTTTTTAGTTTTATTAGTTTTATTTTAAATTCCTAATTTTATTTAAGAATGTGCATTATTTTATTGATGTTATTTTATTAATGAGAGTTATTTTATGTGTTCATCATCTTATTGGTGAATATGCACTATTATTAATATTTTACTCAAACTATTCAACTCATCATACCATCAACTATCATACAGTATTTAAAACATGCAATCTTTATTCAACAATCAAGCAATAAGCAAATGACAAATTAAAACATTAAGTATCACCATTTTCCTATTTCTTCCACCTACTTGATTATCAATGCCGATTCCTTAATTTTATAAACCTTACTCAAAACTTAATTAGGTTTTCATTTGAAAACATTTTTAAAAATATGCGAATGTGGTTTCGAGATAGCTATTAAATATACTTACAGACTTTGGAGTTAAAGGATTCCGAGTTGAATTCCAAACACAATACAAATATTAGTAAAAACCTACATAGCAACTAAGCCCTCTCGGGTCAGTGGTGAACCCAAGAGTTTCATGCAATCATATTGCATACCCATCTCGTTTCTACAACTATTCTAGTTACTAAGGCAATTATTCAATTTAACTTTTCTTTGTTTTGTCTATTTGATTAATTACATAATTTCGTAAATAATCCTTTTTTATCATTTTATATTAATCTTGCTTTAATTAATTAATAATTTCTTTTTAATTTATTTTATCTATTATTCATTCAATTCTAAAAGAAATCATTACAAATATTCTTTTTATGTTTTCTTAAATTATTTTCTTATATCATCTATTTTATTCGAAACAAAATTTATTAATTTGTTTATATATTTATTAAATCAAAATGATTTTCAAAATTGATAAGTAGATTATGGCTAATTTAATCTACTTATCAATTAATTATCCATTTAAATTTAATTCTTATTGATTATTTAATCATCAATTTAAATTCTCCTTAATTTCGTGTTCAATTAAATTCAACTCTTCTAACTATCAAAATTTACCTAATTCTTAATTAAGTTTTAATTTCTTTATTCTTCTCCCATATATATGTATACATTTTTTTTTTCTAAATTTATTTATTAATCATATTCTTCTACTCTTATAACTTACTCCATATTGTAAATTTTATGACTATAATTATAAAGTTTATTATTGTTATTTAAATATATATATATATACCTTCATGCATTATTGTTTACATATATAAATACTCATCTAAACATAAGGATTATCCATGCATACAAAATATTATTTTAATCATATATACCCATACATGCATTTATTTATACGTACACACATGAAAAATATACATACATAGTGTATCTATATAACTACACATATATATTTTTTGTTTCCCTTTATACATTTATATCAAATTCTTGCAAATAAATATACTTTCACAAATTCATCTATTGATTTAAATTTTACATATAATAGTCTATTTATTATTTTTTAAAGGAACTATGATAAATGAATCTAACACACTTAGTTTAAGTATATTAGATCAAATTATTAATGAGATATATTAATTCAATATTAGTCATTCCATCAAAAGAAAGATTTTATTTTAAAGAGTGATAAGATCTTATATAGCAGAGATAGTTTTTAATGATGGCTAGGACTTTATACTAACTTCAATACAACTTTGAGAAATTTTCTTCTGGTTGTTTTACCATTTGTATAGGATATACTAATCTTTTAGGCTGACACGATCTTAGACCATGTACCATTCTTTGGTGGTGGCTGACTAACAATCTATTTAGTAATTTCATATTTTATCTCTCATAAAGAATTTAAGTATTTCATTTTTCTAGAATCCAAGAATTTTGAGTATTAGGAAAAACATCCAATTCTTTAATAAACTATTATTTTTTAGGAAATAATAGATGTATATATTTAAAAGAAAGCTAATAGCATATCACTAGTTTTTACTAAATCAGATTCTCTTTTTCATTTAAGGATTTTAGTAAAATTCTCTTAAATAATAAGATTATGATAAATAAAAATATAATTCAAGGATACCTCACACTTCTTTTAAGTATACTTTACATGGACATATTTTACAAATATAAATATGACTACTTAAACAATATGTTGTATTATTGTTAGAGAAATTTTTAAATAGAAAACGAATATACATATATATGTAAATTCTATTGCCCTTTAGTTCTTCTTTCATTAATTCCAAAGAGTTTTCTTTCTCTTCTCTAAAACCAAATTACAAACACAATTGTTTATGTAACAAACTACTTTCTTTGTTGAGAAAGGAACGCTATTTCACGCACATAAGATGGTAATTTATACAGTAAGAAGCGAAAACTTAAGAATCAATCATCCGCTATAGGGAATTAAAAG
Source organism: Carica papaya (assembly GCF_000150535.2). Next base: position 4,717 of record NW_019013786.1, on the reverse strand, counting down.
TCATAAGGCTTACAAAATTCTTTACATTACATCACTATAATATAATTAAATCGACTTTACAAGACAAACTCTCAAGATCACTAAAGGTTCTTCAAAGTCTTTCTTCGACCTTGAACTTACTCTTGATTTGGACTAATTTGCACTAGGGGGTGTGAATTGGGGTGAGCTTTATGGACTAAATAAGGAAGAAGAGCGGTGCCCAAAATAAAGACATGCACACACTTAGTTACACAAGATTCACAAAACAAATGTATATCTTCTTTAAAACAAATTCCCAATCAATACAATAACCATAATTTCACACATTTCAATAATTCACTCTTTGACATATGATTTCATAGACATCACTAATGCTCTAACATAACATTTACATAAACAAATAATATTATTCACTGATTTCATAATACTTGCACTTACACTTTCTGATAATCATTTGCACTTGTCACTGAATTACTATCATTGTATATGTCAATATTGCTTTCACTTTACATTGTTCATTTATCACTTTTCAATTGCAATTACATTCTTACTTGCATTTTTATTAAGATTTATAATTTCTTTTTTTTTGTCTTTTAAGAGTTTCATCGTGCGATGTTGGTTCCCTCGGCATCAACAAGGGCACTAGTGATCCCCTCTACCATGTGGATACATCGCATATCACTTTTTCTTTTAACTTTTACTTTCACTTTTCACTCTCCCAATGCACCCGAACATGGAACGGTTATGCATTGGGTTTAACTAATCACTTTTCACATGCACTCAAACACGGAACAGTTATGTATGGGACTTCTCAGTTACGTCTGGCTGAAGCCATATCCACGGGTAGGGTTCACCATGCTTCACTTGCCAAAATGGCTACACACACACCCTCCCCTTATTAATACTGGTTAAATGGATTTTCTTATCCTTTAAATATCCTTATGTTATTCTTTTACTAATCAAATCCATCACTAGATGGCCTACTCCTACATGCACCTACATATACATCATATGTATTATACATAAACATGTCTACACAATAACCATAATATATACATCTTACATACACGGTCATCGACTTAAATAAATATATATATACATAGAACACGTAAAACATGGGTATACTTGCATATTTACACAAGGCATATATGTATCCCATAGTATGCACATGCAAGTTATTCACTCATATCTACTAACAGTATACATAAAAACATCATACAACGTACAATTAAATATATATATATATATATGTTTCATGCACACATACAACTCAGTAACTGGATTTTGCAAAATCTACATGTACACACTAGTGACAATATGCATACGTAAATGTAAATCATACACAACACCATATACATCTCTAATCATATGCAATTGCGCACACACACACATGATGAGTTCATGAAAATCGCGTTAGAAAACTTAAATAATTTTAAGGTCCGTAAATAATTCATTTTAATGGAAAATAAAGTTTAATAAAAATATGGGAGCCTCTGAATGAGACTAACCCAATCCTTTACCTATAGTTTAATTAAAAAAAGTGTCAAAATCCTTATTGGCTCGAGTCTACACTCTCTTCTAAATTCGACATTATTTAGATAATTCCATCATTTACAAACAGAAAATACGTGGGTTAAATGACGAACACTTATGGAAAAAATTAGAATACAAAAACGGATCAAGATTTTAGTGAAGACACAATATCTCAGTCACCGAAATTGTCACACACCACAACATGCATTTCTCTGGTTCACCATGCGCCGCTGCTAGAGAGTCGCTGTTGAAGTGCCACTGCTAGACCACCTCACGCCACTATAAAAGCATCACAGAATGAGTGCACACCCCAACCTGGCATAGATTTGATGAAATCATGCTGAGGATGCATCATAAATCATAAAATTGTGCCTAGTCACCACTGCCGTAAAATCATCACAAAATGAGCGCACACCTAAACCCAGAACATATTTGATGAAATCGTGTTCAGGATGCACCACAAATCATAAAAATTGTGCCTAGTCACCGCCGTCGCAAGTTCTATTTCTCTGGGAAAATTCATTGCGGATCCCCATCTTTTATGGTCGTGCACCTCGACTCTTCGTTCTTTGGATTCACATGATCGTCCGACATGCAAATCCGATTGTTGCATGTCACCTGTCGCATGCACTAGATCTGCGACGTACTCTTCTCTCTTTGCTACTCTCTCTTCTTTCTCTCCCTAAACTGATTTCACTTTTTTTCTTCTCCTTTTCTTCCCTTTTGTAAGTCAGAATAAAAAAATTCCTTCATGCCTTACCTCCTTCTTTTGCAGTGAGTTTCAGAGGCATATAAGCCTCCTATTCTTCTTCTTCTTGTAGAGGCATGTTTGCCTCTGTAACTCCCCCCTAATTTTTTTTATCATCAAAACAACATTATTTTGATGCTCTCATAAGAACATCATTTTGACCCCCTTCCCTTTTTCTTTTCTTTATATCAAAATGGAGTCATTTTTGGGGTTTCCTCAAAACAACATTATTTTGGCTTTTAATGCTTCTAGTGAAGTAGATGGGTTGGATTCAATTTTTCTTAGGCCTGGTTGTTACAATCTTCCCCCTTTAAAATAAATTTGGTCCTCCAAATTTGTAATGACTAGGTGGTTTGAAGACATCCTAATTCATTTCCAAGTACCTCTTCAACCTAATGGTTTCGTTATAATGTTGTTATTGGTGGGATCTTTTTAGTTAGTAGTCACTTTTTCTTCTAACTCCCATAAACAAAGTATTGTTGCTAAGAGTGTGTCTCATAAATTCAAATGTTTTTTTTAATCAGTGTTTGTTGGTTTTCAAATTATTTTTGGACATTTATTCTAGCTAAAAAAGAATGTCATCTAGGACAACGGTGATTCTCGAAGTTCATTAATCTTTCTCAATTTCACGCGTCTTAATTAAATTATTATTTTTCAACTTTTGAGAAATTAATATATGGTTACTTGGAATATACCACCTATGGTATTCAATAAAATGTATCAACACTGAACATACGCATCTAGTTCCTAAATACTTGGGGTTTCCTAACTTTCGAATCCTAACTTGTGAATTTATAAGGTGTTTATAGTTTCAAAGATTTTTTCTCTTTTATTTCGATGGCTTGATATCTACATGGATTATCCTTTTAACTACATTGTATTACTTTTCTAAATCAATCAAAGACTGAATGATTCTGAATATACTTCAATACTTGATTAATTTTCTCCTAAGGTCCTTTAGAATGTACATGGTGAGTTATGGAATCCATGGCTATTGTTAACAACCATCCGGAATTCATTTGACAGAAGGTTCATTTATTAGTTTGGTCATGAGTGGTTATGTTTAGCTCAAGTTCTTGTAGGCACAAAGTTCCTAAAATTTTCAAGTGACCACTCTTAAGTATAGTCTTAAGATATAAGTCATAGGTTTATCACATCATCAATCTCCCTTTGTTGGTTTAGGGAGAGAAATCTTCTAGGTATGATGATTATGATTTATCATGCTTTGGTTGCACTACTCTGATACTTATATACTTAAGAGGTTTATAATGGTTTGTGTTGAGAACATGCCCTAAGGTCTTTTTTTCACCAATAGAATTTTATTTAGGAGTAATGAGATTTTTCTTTAAGATGATGGATTCGATAAAACTTGATGTTACTCATGTTATTTCTTTTCGTCATTTTTCACGTAGTTGGATTTTCTTATGCACTTTGGTACTATACAAACATACTTACGCATCATTCATAAATATACATACTCCTAATGATACACATTATGCATTTACACACACAAATGCATATACCCTCAGTTTATACATATACCATCACATAAACCTACATTCATATTAAATATATGCGATATATATGAACCTATATTGCACATATATATACATATCGGCACATAGTCATATATATATATGTACATACTACATGTATACGTAATAGATATATGTATATGTATTATTCACGCACCTAATTTATGGACATTCAAATGCACACACAACTCATACCAAACCATTCACACACATAACCACATCCACACAGCCTTAATTTTATATACATATACATGCAGTTATACACACAAATCCTTAAGTATACTCATTTATACATACAAACACGTATACTTTCTTATGGGATATAGCTCAACTAACATTTATATAAATTTTACATATTTAAGTAATTAAAAATGAGGTTAAATAAGTGCAGAAAACACATACAAGGAAATCAAAGAATGTCATGAATTATTTTTTATAAATTTCTCGAAGAACTTATAGAAAAATAAAACTTAGAGAAGACAGATTCAATCTTGGTATGAACAGTAATCTAATTCTTATTATTGTCTTTGTTTTCTATTATTTAAACCTAATTCCTTCAGTAGCATTTAAAATTTTATTCAATATCTCTTATGTTTTTTCACATATATATATATTGACTCACGTACAAATTTACTTACATATATTATGCCTAATACACACAATATATACATACGAAACATAATGTACTCAGTATACCTATATTCTTACAAAAGGACACCTTATATGCATACCAGTATACCTAAGTCTCGATTCATATTTACATATCAAGACTCATACAAACTCCCATGCATATGTAATTATACAATTTTTCTTACAAGTTTTTCATATATACATATATATGTACCATATATACGTACTTACCCACATAGCTACCTATGTGTATATGTATATATATATCTATATATATTTATTTTCATGCAGA
>NW_019013785.1:0-18705 GCF_000150535.2 Carica papaya | reverse complement strand
CAAAATTATTTTCAATCTCGTTCCCAATTTTTTTTCAAAAATTTAATAAAATAAAACTAAAATAAATTAATTAATTATTTAATTAAATAATTTCATAAGAAAATTTTATCCAGGATCATTTTTCAAGCTCTGGTATTACAAAATTAATAATTTATTCTTTTTTAAATATAATTTTTTTATTAAGTTCAAATATCAAAATTTTGAAAATCTTGTTGCCAACAATTAAGGAGTGTGTATCTTACTGTAGTATAATATAAAGAACAAATTCTATATACCTATTTATAAGCTTAATTTTATATTTAGTCATTGAATTTTACATTAGTTTTTAAATTAGTCCATACAATACCCACAAAATAGTAAGTTGTAGGTTCTTGGTAAGTTTTTCGCTCCGTTACCTTCAAAGTACAGATTATAAATTTTAACTACTGAACCTTTGTGTTAGTAGCAATTCATGTTAAAGTATTGACATAAACATACATATATATGCCTAGTTATAACTATATCATAAAGCATTAGCAATGTAACATGTATCGAACTTTCAAAAACTAATACATTTATTCGAATAAATTGAATTAATTATCAAATCTGATTTTAAACTCAATTATTTATTGCCAGTTGCATTGCTTCAATTGCTCTTCCTTTCTTAGAAATCGGATTTTGAAACTGTGAGTTTGAATCATACATTATGCATTGTTTATTATATAATTTCGGGTCTAGAATTATAATTTGGTCCATTATTAATTCATGTAGCTTATTAATGTTGAATTTCAATTTTATAAAATAAAAATATGAATAACAAAATAAATTGAATAAAATTTTAAATAAATATTCCATCCAATGTTTAATTTAGTTAAAAAGTATTTCTGTTATTCCTTTTTTAATACACGAAAATATAAATTTATCACTATCACCAACAAAATATATTTGTACATTTTAAATATATGAATAATAATTATGTAACGGCCCCAGAAATTAAAAGAAAATGTATATATTTATTCTAAGTACGGAAGCGAAATAAAATAGATTATGATTAACATTCCTTGTACAATAACCAAAGCGAATTAAACGTATGAAAGAATAAACTAACTAAAGGAAATACTATGAATGAATACTATAAGGAAAACTGATAAATTCTTAGGCTTCTACTCGCCGTCTTCCTGCAGAACGGGCTCAGGAACCAAGTCCTCCTGATCTGAAATGGTTAAGTAAGGAATGAACTACATTAGCCTAATAAAGACATCACACTATTTCACTGTCATAGAAGTAAAGGTTGGTAGAAAACAAAAACGACCAATAGAGCATAATTTATAACAAACTCATTTATCAATAATAAAAAAATATTTACTGTCCACTTACCTCAGTAAAATTCATGAAAACAACTTATGAGAAATAATAACATCATAAATGTAACGCCCACTAATTTTATAATAATAATAATTATTATTATTATTAATTTTATTTAGTTTATTTTATAATTTTTGAATTTTAATTGATTAATTTAATTTAATTTAATAAAAATAATAATAATAATAATGATAAAATTGGGTAAAAATATTATTTGGATTTAATTGAAATTGATTTTGGAAAAAAGGGGTGAAAATTAGGATTCTGGGGGTATTTTTTTTAAAAAAAAATCGGATACCAATGGTCAAAACGCAATTTAGAAAAATTGTGCCCCGTCAGCAGCCACGTCAGCGGCCTAGTCAGCAGCCCTGGCCAACCAGGACCTGCCGCGTGGCAAGACCACGTCGACCCAGGAACGGGCCACGTGGGCGATCCGCGTGCGCGCGATCGGAAGGCCCAGATGCGTCCCCGCGCGCACGGACGGCCCAGATTCAATCAAGTACGAACGGCCCAGATTTAATCAAGATGGACGGCTATGATTAAAAGGCAAAAGGGTATAAATAAAACCTCACACCTTACCACAACAACCCTAGCCGCCTGCCCTCGCCGGAGAAGACGAACCAGACGTAGAAGGAGCCGGCCGCCGCCACCCGCCGCTGCACCGGGGTGTTTTTCAACCGTCGATCGAGGTAAATTTCATACTCCGACTCGTTTTTCAATGTTGAGTTCCCCTATGGCCAAATTGGAGCCAAAATCCTGGCCAAACAGTCGGAAAACACGGCCGAAACCGAGCGGCGCCGCCGCACCCCTCTTCAATTTTGCTCCGATGAGGCCCTTTCCCGGCTCCGTTTGATACAATTTTTATATCACCGTGATCACCATTCTTTTCTCTACAGGTTGATCAGAGCCAAATCACCAAAACACAAACCTCGCTGGATAGCCGCTGCACCCGAGAGCACCGCCGCCGGTAAGCTTCGATTTTTTGTAATTTTTTGGCCCCCCGATGGCCCTAGGGTTGTTTTATCACAGGGACCGATGCAAGTGTCGCCGGAGCACGGCGGAGCCGCTGTGCCGGAATTGCGATATTGGCCAAAAGGGGTCCTGGGTCTAATTTGGAATTTTTTGGGACATGTGCAGGTACCAGTAGTGCGTTTCAGTTTCCCAGAAAAAATTCAGGAAAAATTAGGGACAGCCTGTAGGCGCACTGTAGAGCCGTATTCGGACTCCGAAACAAGTAAGGACCCCTCACCCTATTTCCTATCACGATATTAAAGTTCAATAAACGATAAAACGGTATTTAATGAATCAACAGATGTGTAAAATTGTTTAAGGTCGCTAATGGAGCCCGAGTCTGGTGTGTTTGTCGGTTAGCTGTTGTTTGGCCTATTTTACGGTTTTAAATCCAGTATGAGGTCTGATGTTTTCATTTCATAGTTTCGTGTGCATATTTTACTGTTTTATTGATTATGGCTTGAATGACTGAGAACTCGATGTTGTATGTTGTCTTGTTTGGCATAAATTACTGGTTTGCTTGTTTGTGTGTGAATTAATGATGCTGACTGGGGAAAAGGGGAATGAAAGGCTATGTAAATTGATAATTGCATAATGTGGTCAGCCTGACTAGATATCCTGGGAGATGGTGGACGGACCGAGTCCGTAGGGAACCCTACCAGGATTATGGTCTCTCACACCGGACGGGGTATAGAGACCTTATGTGTTTTGGCGTCCATACCGAACGGGGTATGGGGACAGCCTATTTCACCCTCATACCGGACGAGATATTGAGGTTTATAGTTTTGGCGCCCATACCGGACAGGGTATGGGGACGGCCTTGGAATCTGATTACAAGTGTTAAGGGTTCACAGGTAGCGGGACCCCTATGGATCCCCATGGATACTAGTAGGCTGGTGAATGAGGAAAAATATATTGTGTAATGATTGAATTGCAAAAGGCGTGATAAGTATTATGTTATACAGCTCATATGATTTCATGATGATTATAATGTTATTGCTTTCGTATATTGTTTTATGAATTTCACCGAGGTAAGTGGATAGTAAAGGATTTTATTATTGATAAAAGAATTTGTTGTAAATTATGCTCCATTGGTCTTTTTGTGTTTTCTACCCACCTTTACCTCCGTGACGGTGAGATAGTGTGATGTCTTTACTGGGCTGGTGTAGCTCATTCCTTATTTAATCATTTCATATCAGGAAGACATTGTTTCCGAGCCCGTTCTGCAGGAAGACGGCGAAGGGGACGCCTGAAGACTCCGTAGTTATATTTATAGCTTTTATTTTCGAGTTTCTCTTTTAGTTAGTTTGTTCTTTTATACTTTGAGCACGTTTTTGGTTTTAGTATAAGGGATGTTAATCAAAATTTTTATTACGCTTCCGCATTTGACCTTTTTAATACACATATTTCATATTTTAAAATTCCGGGGCCGTTAGAATAAACATCATAAGATCATGCACACTCTGTAATATAACACATATCATGCTTTTGTATTTCAATCATCAGGCAATAAATTTCCTCTTTTATCAGCCTACTAGTATCCATGGGGATCCATAGGGGGTCTCCGCTACACGTGAACCATTCACATTAATAACTTAATTCCAGGGCCGTCCCCATACCCCGTCCGGTATGGGCGCCAAAACCATAAACCTCCATACCCCGTCCGGTATGAGGGTGAAACGAGCCGTCCCCATACCCCGTCCAGTATGGGCGCCAAAACACATAAAGTCTCCATACCCCGTCTGATATGAGAGACCATGTTCCCGGTAGGGTTCTCTATGGACCCATTCCGTCTACCATCTCCCAGGATATCTAGTCAGGCTGTCGACATTATCCATTTATCAATTCACATATCTTTTTCCATTTTTTCTTAATCTCAATTATCCAATTAAATATAAATATGTAAACCAGTAATGGACACCAAACAAGGCAATACAACATCGGGTTCACAATAATTTAAATTATAATAAATGAAACCGTGATTCATGCATACGAAATCATAGAATCAACACATCAGGCACCATACTGCATTCAAAACTATAAAATAAATCAAACAATACCTGATCGAAAAATACATCAGATTCGGGCTCCATTAGCAACCTTAATTAATTATACATATCTATTAATTCATAACATACTATTTTATCATTTATTAAGTTTTAATGCCATAATAGGAAATAGGGTGAGAGATCCTTACTTGTTTTGGAGTCTGCAATCGGGTTCTCACTGCGCCTACGGGCAGTCCCTAAATTCCCTAAATTTTTTTTCGAAAACTAAAACACACTTCTGGTACCTGTACATGTCCCCAAAAAATTTCAAATAAGACCCAGGGCCCTTTCGGCCAATTTTAAAATTCTGGCACGGTGGCTCCGCCGTGCTCCGGCGGCGATCCACCTCAAGTTGGCCGTTTCCAGCCATTTTCAGCCATACTTGCATTGGTTCCTGTGATAAAACACCCTTAGGGCCCTCGGTGGGCCAAAAAATTCTAAAAAACCGAGACTTACCAGTGGCAAAGCTCTCGGGTGCGGTGGTTCCTCCGGTGCGAGTTGTGATTTGATATTTTGCTTCGGTCAACCTGTAGAGAAAAGGATGGTGGTCACAGTGGTATAAAAATTACATCGAACAGGAACTGGGAAGGGCCTCATTGGAGGCGCTGCTGGATTTTTGCGGTGTTTTCTGGCCAATTGGCCGGTGGTTTGGCTCCGATTTGGCCACAGGGAGGTTCAGCATCGAAAAACGAGCTAAGGAGAGAAATTTTACCTCGTTTGACGGCTGAAAAATCCTCTGGTGCGGCGATGGGTGGCGGCGGTCGGTTCCTCTGGTGGCTGAGTTGTCTTCTCCGGCGAGGGTTCTGGCCGCTAGGGTTTGGGGTTGGGTGTGGATGCGATTATTTATAACATTCTCCTTTTAATCTGAGCCGTCCATCATGATTTAATCTGCACTGTCCAATCGCGATTAAATTAGAAATAAATCTGGGTCGTCCATCGCGATGCGATCTGGGTCGTTCGTGCATGATCAAATCTGGGTCGTCCGCATGCATGAGATCTGGTCCGTGCGTGCGGGAACGGATTTGGGCCGTCCGATCGCACGCACACGGATCGCCCAAGTGTCTCCGTCCCGCGTGACTTCCCACGTCAGCGTCCCTACCACGCAACGTCTCCTGGTTGGCCGGGGCTGCTGACGAAGCTACTGACGTGGTGCTATTTTCATAAATTATGTTTTGACCCGTGGTTTTTTATTTTCTTTTCAAAAACACCCTCCAGAATCTAAATTTTCATTTTTTTTTTCACAAAATCAATTTCAATTAAATCTCAAAAATAAGTTTACCCCATTTTATTATTATTATTATTATTATTTCTATTAAATTAAATTAAAACCTTATAAATTAATTATTAAAATAAAATAAAATAAAACCAAAATTTCTATAAAAATTAAAATAAAATAAAAAAAAAGTTTTGGGTGTTACAAATTTAACTTTAATATATTAAATAATTAAAATTAAAAATTTAATAAAAATTAGAATTAAATTAATACCCAATGCAACAGTAATTATAGATAATAAAACACGTATATCCAAATTCAATTATTTTTATTAGTAAACTGGGATTGAATGTAGATAAAGAAATAATAGATTCCAAAAAGACAATTTAGTGAAAAACACCTTTTTTTAAAAAAACAAAATAACAATATTATAAATGGGAGCCGATCCAAGAATAATTATTAACACACACATATGTATAGCTAAACTTTGATAGTAATTATATTGAGTTTCATTAGTGTATTTTTATTTATTATTTTATTATATTTTTGTTCTTATAAAAAGATGTACTTTTACGTTTTAAGTATATAAGGTTTTCTTTAATTTTTTAGGAAGATCAACCTTTTTTTTTTTTTTTTGTGGCAAAGTAATGATATTATACAAAGTTATAATATTTTTTTTTCAAGAATTTTAAAATTATCTACATTTACATGTATAACACTATTTTCAAACATGAAATAATATTATTTACATGATACACACAATCGGCTATAGTATAAATATAAACAAAAAGTTATACATATGTATACGTTATCTCTTTAAGGGAAAATCACATTAATAAACTTCATTGTTACCAACTTTTATTATAAGATAATCTTATATGGTTATGCTTTTAATATAGAGGTTGTCTTTTATCAGATTTGGAGTTCTTAACTCATTAATTAATATTAATTGTAGTCTGGGGATACTCATAATTAATGGGTCACTGCCTTAAATAAAATATATGTGATTGTGATGTCTTTATATTTCATTACATGAACCAAGTTTTCTTTTTCTTTTTTTTTTTAATAGGTTCTAAATGATTATTATTATTTTTTTTTTGTACATATTCAAATTCTTTTCATATAGAAGTTTTCTATGTACTAAATTGTATTAAAAAATATTATTTTCTCAAAAAAGTTGTATAATTATTGAAAAAAACAACCAATATATATTGTTGTCCTAGATTTTTACATAAATTTTAATTTTATTTGAAAAAATTGTTAACCCTAAGTGCTTAAACCATAAATAAATTTCATTTTATTTTCTAATACTAAATAACTAAATTTATACGTACTTATTTTTATTAATATATCATGTGACATAACAGTAAAAAAAAATAAATAAAATTTTTAATCGAATGCAATTAAATTATTAAATATTTAATAAAACAAAATATGAAATTCTTAATTGCAACTTTTTGCCCAAATCAAACGCTCCAAAATATTTTAATCTGGTAATTTTCTAGTGTATATATATATATTATGTGTATAATATATTTTCATTTAAACTTTGCCATATACCTAAAAATTAGCTCATCCTCTCGAGTGTAACAAAAATATGCTGGGTTCATTAAGAATCAACAAAAAGATTGTGCAATAATTTTAGTCTTTCATTGAGTATTTTTTGTATTAAAATATAATAATTATTTCATCAATAATTGTCTTATTTTATTTACAAGAAAATCTTTCTAGAAACAATTTAATACTAAATAAATAGGTAATTTTGTATTGTTGGAGTCTGCACGAATTATTATGATCCGAATGAATAAATTATTAAGTTTATTTCCAATTATTAATTTTCTTTTTTCGAATTATTTTGGTAGAATTTAATTAATGGGTGTTTAATAAATCTATTATGGGATCATTTCTGTCTAATTGTATCAATTAAACACCAGTTTGATGGGTTACTTTCGGCCCAAATGTGTATATATTCTAGTCTACTCTAATCCACCTTATAAGTAATATAGAATTTTGTAGTTTCAAATTTCAATTGCTCTATTCGAAGTTGTTGTTTTATCTATTGTGATTTTATTTGATTATAATTCTAGTTTTATAATTTTTATGACACCTTAATGTTTCGTTAATTTTATATAGTTTGATTTTCGGCCGTTTTGTATAAATTATTGGTTTTTTTCCCCTACTTTTAATCTGTTTAAATTTAACTTTTTTTATGTTCATATTCGAAAATTCAAATGCAAAGACTTATTTTTCTTTTATGAGGTTAACAGTTTTATGTAAAAAAAGAAAAAACTATAACACATTAAATTGAAACATGAGGAACTATAGAGTTTGAATTGCAATCAAATTACACCACAAAGCGCCAAAAGTTCATTTCGCACCTATACTAAAATTTATATAAGCATTTAGTAAGCCAAATGAGACTTCAAGTTACTCTTATTAAAATTTCTTTTAAACAATATAAATAACTTTCTTAGGTAGTAGACTCTCCAGACAATTTTTCTTACCAATAATTTTGTGTCCGTTTAAGAATGATAGATTTTTTAATATTACGTGAAAGAGTATTAAAGAATCATTTAAAAGAAACAAATAAATCATTTTAAGGTCTTTTCTTGAAAATGGTTTTTATCATTAGAATCTCCCCTATTGTTTATGTTTATTTGAGTAAATAAGATAATCCCTCTTCTCTACACATAAAATAAAGAGATAATTTCTTTGTTTAATTCCTCTTAAAGGAACAATATGACTACCCAAATTCCAATTAATCAATACTTGATAGGATATAGATATTAGACATCTCATCATAAGCTCAATTCATTTATTTGCAAGGCCAATCATTTCCATTATAGTCTAATGTAAAGTCCAGTCAAATAAGTCACATGCTTTGCTCATATTGAGTTTGGTAATCATATTACACTTGTGATCAATTACTATTTTATTGATGAAATAAATCATTTCATAGGCTATAAGAATACTATCAATGATAAAACTTCTAGAAATTAAAACACTTTGATTTTCTAACATAATCCTCAACAATAATCTTCTACTCGTTATGTAAAAGGCTGGAACCTTAAAAGAAATAAATTTATAATTTAATTGCAAAAGCGAATAATAGAGTTAAGGTTTACGTTACTCACACAATAATTTAGAATGTCCAATAGAATTACGAGAATGTTCATTCTAAAAATCAAATGGTAATTAAAAAAAAAAAGAAAAATTATTGTCTCTTATTCTCTTATGCGTGAAAATGACTAATGATATGGATATGAGTTTTCATAGGTTGTTTTTGAAAAATTCGTAACAGTATGTATCAAACAAACGTCTTTATTTGAATGTATTTAATTAAAGTAAGGGTTCATTTTCAAATCAAGATACAGTTTCTCGTATCTATGATTAGTGTGATATTCTTACTGAGTTAGTGTTGCTTACCTTTTCATTAACCATTTCAAATCAAGAAGATTAAGATCTAAATCCTGATCAGTAAGAGGGTTGTGAGTAGTTCACCACCTGAACTCCCTTCAAGTGCTGGTGAAGGTTGTCCTAGGATACTTATTTATTCATTTTTTTATTACAGTTTGAGTTTTAGAAGAGACATTCACATATCTCTATTGGACATTCTAAATTAATGCGTAAGTAATGTAAACCCTAACTCTATTATTTGCTTCTACAATTAAATTATAAATTCATTTCTTTTAAGGTTCTAAGCTTTTACAATTGGTATCAAAGCCGTGTTCCTCGTAACTATTCCTTCAAAGACTTAAAAATACCAAATACGAACTATCATTCAATTCTTCCTTATGAAATACGGGTATAAAGATATGACGAGAGGAAGGCCCCCACTAAACCGAGGAGCCCGAGATGGTTCACTTCGAGAGGATATTGACCGACTCTTTGAGATGCTGGAGAGACTCATCTTTGCCTAGCAAGCTCGAGACAAAAGAAGGGAGTTGTCTGACCCTCCCCCCGCTGCCACAGTTTGAGCCACCCTTGCAGTGGGAAGATCTGGAGCCATCCTGGTACAACCCCGCTCCTCCACCATACCATCCGGCGCCGCCATAGTACAATCTGGTGCCCCCACTGTACCATCCAACACCATCACAATATAATTCAATACCTCCATCGTATCATCCAACACCACCATAAGTGTAACGACCCCGGAAATCTAAAAGAAAATATATACTAATTTAAGTGCAGAAACGAAATAAAAAGTTAAGGTTTACATTCCTTATACAATAACTTAAAAGTACTAAACAAACATCATGGAATAAATTATCTGAAAGAAACACGAGAAATGAGAAAAACAAAGGAAAATATAAAGTATCTAGCATCTACTCGCGGATCAGGCTCGGGAATTAGGTCCTCTTGATCTGAAATAATTAAATAAGGAATGAGCTACACTAGCCCAGTAAGGATATCACACCATATCACAGTCACAAAAGTAAAGGTTGGTAGAAAATCAAAACAATCAAGAAGCAGTAGATTTAAACCAATACATTTATTTAAAATAAAACTATTTACCCTTCTACTTACCATTGGAGAATTCATGAAAACAAATTATAGAAGCAATAATATCATATAGATCATAATTTCATGCATAATCAACCATCACGGTCCATATTATAAATCCATATCCATTAACAATAGACGAACTCGTAACCGTTTCTCGTTTCACCAGCCTACTAGTATCTATGGGGATCCATAGGGGTGTCTCCACTACACGTGAACCCTTTCTCTTAATAGTCTTAATTATATAGCCGTCCTCATACATTGTCCAGTATGAGCGCGAAGACATTAAATCTCAATACTCCATCCGGTATGAGGATGAAGTGGGTCGTTCCCATACCTCGTCCAGTATGAGCACTAAATTACCAAGTCTCCATACCCCGTCCGGTATGAGACAACATTCACGGTAGGGTTCCCTATGAACCCGGTCTGTCCACTATCTCTTAAGATATCTAGTGAGGCTGTCATCTTATCTGTTTATTAGATTACACCCCTTTCATGTTTTTCCTTAGTCTCTGTTACCAAATCAAACATAATTACATAAACAATGAACATCCACCCGATAATGCAATCATATCTTAAATCCCAAAATTACACAGTGGTCAAGTAAGCAGCGATACATGCATTTAGAATCATAGAATAAGTAAACCAGATACTATAATGCATTTAAACTGTAAAATAAATCAAGCAGCAATCAACAGAGAATAATGTATGGTTCGGGCTCCATTAGCAATCCGTAATTAATTATGCATATCTATTTAATTTGTACAAAATACAATATTATCATTTATTCAAACTTCAATTCCATGATAGAAAATATGGTGAATGGTCCTTACTTGATTTGATGCTGAAAGCTAAGTAGTTACTGCGCCTACGGGCGGTCCCTAGGTTCCCTGAATTTTTCTTCGGGAATTGAAACGCGCTTACGGTACCTACAACTGTCCTAAAAAAACCCAAAAATCAGTCCTAGGGCTTACTCGACCAATTTTAGAAATCCGACACAGCAGCTCTACCGTACTCTAGCAAAGGTGCCGCCGCTCGCGGCGGTGATCCGCCTCGAGTTGGCTGTTTTCAGCCATTTTCGGACGAATTCAGCCAAATTTGCATCGGTTCCTGTGAGAAAACACACTTAGGGCCCTTGGTAGGCAGAAAAAAATGTAGAAAACTGAAACTCATCGACGGTGGGGCTTTCCAGTGCGACGGCTCCTCCGGCTCACGTTGTGGTCTGGTGTTTTGCTCTGATCAACCTGTAGAGAAGGAAACAATGATCACAACGATGGAAAAAGTACATCGAACGGGAATCGGGAAGGGTCTCATCGAAGGCATTTGTTGAAACACTCCGCGGCGGTGCCACTGAGCTTCGACGACGTTTTTCGGCCAATTGGCTAGTTCTTTCACTCTGATTTGCCCATAGGTGGGTTTAAAATTGAATTTTCTGCAAGAGGGAAATTTTTTACCTCGTTTGACAGTCAAAAATTGCTCCAGTACGGCGGCGGGTGGCAGCGGTTGGCTCCTTGACGGCTAGGCTGTCTTCTCCAGCGAGGGACTTTGGCGGCTAGGATTAGGGTTTGGGTGCATATGGGGTTATTTATACCCATATACTTTTTATCTAGGCCATCAATCACTTTTGATCTGGACCGTCCGATCGCAATTAAATAGAGAGTGAATCTGGACCGTTCATCGCGATTTAATTTGGGTCGTCTGTGCACAATTCAATCTGGGTCGTCCATGCGCGATTCAATCTGGGTCGTCCGTGCGCGCGGGAACGGATCTCAGCTGTTCAATCGCGCGCACGTGGGTCACCCACCCCGCATGGCCTCCCGCGTCAGCGCCTTTGCCACCTGGCGCGTCGTGGTTGGTTGGGGCTGCTAACCGGGCATTTGACCTGGTGAAATTTTTTTAAATTACGTTTTGACATCTGATTTCTGATTTTTCTTTCAAAAATACTCCTAGAACCCAAAATTTCACCCATTTTTTCTCAAAATTATTTTCAATTAAATCCTCAACTAATTTTTATCCTTAATTATTATTATTATTTTTCATTAAATTAAATTAAAATAAAATAAACCAAATTAAATTCAATTAACATATAATTATATATATATAAAAATAAATAAATAAATGTTGGGTGTTACAATAAGGCCACCCGGTCCCTCCCCAGCACAATCCAGTCCCTATTCCATAGGACTCAATTCTACCTATGATGGACCAAAGCTACATTGAAAGGTACAAAAGACTAAATACATTTACCTTTTGGAGGGGCATCCTCTTTTAAAAAGGTCGAGTATTGGTTAGCTGAGACAGAGAAAGCTTTTACGACTCATGGGTGGTTCCCAAACAGAGAGTTGTACTTGCCACCTACATGCTTGTGGGAGAGGCAGGTCACTGGTGGCAGCTCAAGTAGGCCACCCTGCCCGTTCAAGTTTCTTGGTAACAGTTTTTAATGGTCTTCAATGCAGAGTACCTCTTAGAGCACCTCTGGCATTTGAAAGAAATGGAGTTTGCACACCTAGTCCAAGGTGATATGACTGTATCGGAGTATACTTGAAGGTTCTTAGAGTTGAACTAACATTCTCTTGAGAGCATGATGGATGAAGGCAGGAAGGCAAGGAAGTTTGAGTAGGGCCTCTATCTTGAGATTAGACAGCAGCTGTATGTATTTGAGCTCAGTACGTACTCAGATGTTTTGGCTAAGGCACAACTAGTGGAGAGAAATCTTCCCATCTTTCCTCCAGCGGTGGGGAACTCCAGACCCCCGATTTTACACCACAGACCAGCACCCACTGATTTAGACTCCTTGTCAGGCTTCGGTAATAAGACGTGGTAGGACTCGCCAGTACTGTGGTAAGGATCATGGGGACCGACCCTTCTATCGCCTCAACAATACATGCCGCATATGTGGGAGTGTCCAACACTACGCGAGAGAGTGCTTGCGAAATAAGAACTAGGCCAGACCTCATATCCAAGGCAGAGATTATAACCTGACTCAGCAGGATGCTGAAGCCAACCTAGACGTGATACAAGGTACGTACATTATCTGTAATCACCTTGCACATATTTTGATTGATACTGGTGCTTTACATTCATTTGTCTCACATGCTTTTACACCAAACTTGAATATATTACCTGAAAGACTTAATTCTATGTTGTTTGTGTCTACTCCTAGGAGTAGGATACTACTAGGGGAGGTTATATACAAATCTTGTATTATAGACATAACAGATAGAAAATTGAGTGTGGACCTAATAGAGATTGACATAGGGGACTTTGATGCAATTCTATGAATAAACTAGTTAGCAGCGTATCACGCCATTGTAGATTATTTTCACAAAAAATTTGTATTCAACCCTCCTAATGAAGAGTCATTTATAAATTAATAAAAATTTTAAATATTATTCTCTCATAGAAATTTTCTCTACATTAGGCAAACCTAAGAAAAAAATTTACATTCAAGATATCCTAGTAGTCCGAGACTTTTCAGATGTGTTTTCTCATGAATTACCAGACTACTAGTGGACAGAGAAGTTAAGTTCACTATAAATCTTCAGCTTGACATCCAGCCTATCTCGGTTGTCCCCTACCGCATGAGTCGTGTTGAGATGGAAGAGTTGAGGAAACAAATCAATGAATTGCAGAATAGTGGGTTCATCTGACATTGTATCTCCTTGGGGTGTTGGAGTCATATTTGCAAGGAAAGGGGATAGGATGTTAAGATTGTTTATTGACTACAGGGGATTAAATAGGGTCACAATCAAGAATAAGTACCCCCCCCCCCATGATCGATGACCTCTATACCCAATTGTAAGGTGTCTAGGCCTTCTCGAAAATAAACTTGTATTCAGGTTACCATTAGGTAAAGATTAGGCCAGAGGACATTCCCAAAATAGTCTTCAGAACTAGGTACAGACACTATGAGTTCTTGATCATGTCATTTGGACTAACCAATGCAACAGGTATTTTATGGACTTAATGAACACAGTTTTCAGATAATTCCTAGATCAGTTCATCATTGTATTTATCGATGATATCCTAATCTATTCAAAAAACATAGAGGAGCATGCTCACCACCTGACTCAGGTTTTGTAGGTTCTCATAGAGAAAAAGCTCTATGCAAAATTAAGTAAGTATGAGTTTTGGCTCAAGTAGACTACATTTTTAGGGCACATCACATCAAGATATGGAGTATCAGTAAACTCCCAAAAAGTTAAGATAATGCTTGGTTAGGAGAAATTGACCTCAGTCAAGGAGATTCATAACTTTATGGGAATGGCAGGTTATTATCACAGGTTTGTGGAAGGATTTTCTAACCTACCTGCTTCTTTGACTCGGCTCACAAAGAAGAACGTTAAATTTAAGTAGAACAAGAACTGTAAAAGAAACTTTACAGAACTCAAGAAGCGGTTGACTACTGCACCCATGTTGGCTTTACCAAGTGGGACAAGTGAATATAGGGTTTATAGTGATGACTCCTATCTGGAGTTGGATTATGTTCTGATGCAGCATGGAAAGGTCATAGTCTATGGGTCTAAGTAGTTGAAGAGTTAAAAAAAAAACTACCCCACCCGCGATTTAGAATTTGCTGCTATTATCCATACCTTAAAGGCTTGACACCACCACCTGTATGGGGAGACTTTTGAGATTTACACCGATCATAAGAGCTTGAGGCATATATTCACTCAGAAGGATCTCAACATGCGTCAGAGGCGATGGATAGAGCTTCTTAAGGACTACGATTGCAATATTTTATATCACTCGAGTAAGGAGAATGTGGTAGCCGACGCGTTCAGCAGAAAAATTGCAGGTATGTTAGCTCACCTTATGGTTTCTGAATGCATGGTAATAGGGTGTTGCACAATATATATGACTTTAGGACTTGAAGAGAGTTACATGTTTGGCCCACCTGACTATTCAACTTGAATTGATCCAGAGAATAAATGAAGTCCAATCCACATAATACACCCTAGCAGCTCTCAAGAAGGATGCAAAATAGGGAGTAAATCCAAAATTTTGAGTCTCTGCCTATGAGGTGCTCAGATTTTAGGACAAGGTATGTGTTTCAAGTGACAGTGAACTGAAAAAGGATATCATGACAGAGGCTCATAGCTCAAAGTTTGCTATGCATCCTAGAATTATTAAAATATATCAAAGTATGCGACCCCAGTTTTGGTGGAACGGGATAAAAAGAGATGTAACTGACTTTGTTTTCAAGTGTCTAGTATATCAATAGGTTAAAACAGAACATCAACATCCAAATGGGTTATTTCAACCATTACCGATCCCAGAGTGAAAGTGAATACATATCACAATGGATTTCGTAATAGAATTTCCTAAGGCACGCTCAGGATATGATGCCATTTGGGTAATTATCAACTGACTCACCAAATTTTCTCATTTTTTGGCTATCAAGATGACCAACCTCTTGGACAAGTTAGCAAGAATGTATATCCATAAAATAGTCATGTTACATTGAGTTTCAGTGACGGTGGTATCCAACAGAGACCTCAGGTTCACTTCTCAATTTTGGTCTACTTTTCAGCAAGGCATGGGAACAAAACTATCCCTTAGTACCGCATTCCACCCTCAAATCGATGGATAATCAGAGTGGACAATTCGCACACTGGAGATATGCTCCGAGCTTGTGTTATAGACTTCGAGGGCCATTGGGATGATCATCTACCTTTGATAGAGTTCACCTACAATAAAAGCTATCAGGCAAGTATCGGCATGGCCCCGTACGAGGCATTATATGGCCGCCCCTGCAGATCGTCAATCTATTGGGAAGATGTGGGTGATAGAAAATTATTGGGTTCAGATCTTATGGAGAAGACTGCAGCCAATGTAGTTAAGATCAGGAAGAACATCCAGACAACTCAAAGTAGACAAAAGAGTTATACAAATACCTAGAGGAGGGATTTAGAATTTGAAAAAGGTGATCGAGAGTTTATTAAGATCACTCCTTTTAAGAGGATCAGTAGGTTTGGTAAGAGAAAAAAATTAAATCCCCGCTTCATCGGTCCATTTAAGATCTTAAACTAAATTAGTACGACCACCTACAGACTGACACTACCTCCAGAGCTATCCAAAGTTCATAATATTTTTCACATATCCATGTTACGCAAGTACAACCCAGACCCCTCATACATCTTGTTCCATGAGCCCCTTTCACTCAAAGAGGATCTATCCTATCAGGAGGTACCGATAGGCATTGTAAACCGAAAAAGTAGAGTACTTCACAACTAAAAAATTCCCTTTGTCAAGGTCTTATGGAAGAACCATACGCAGGAATAGGCCACTTGGGAACTGGAATCAAGCTTTAGGGCCCAGTACCCCCAGCTGTTCGACTAATTGAGAGAGTGACCAATTTGAGGGACCAAATTTTTTTAGGGAGGAGACAGTTGTAATACCCAGACCCAAAAAGTGGCTTGGGATAATTTTTTTCTTATTAAATTATTGTGTTAAAATAATTATTTAATTTAATTTATTTTTATTTAATTGATATTTTAAGAAAAAATGAATTAAGGATGAGATTAAAAATAATTTTGGAAAAAAATGGTAAAAGTTTGAATTCGGAGAGTGTTTTTGAAAAAAAAAATTAGAAAAAGGGGGGTCAAAGTGGAAAAAAAAAATTTGGCCACGTGGGATGGCCCGGTCAGCAGCCTCGATGAACCGGAGCACGCTGCATGTCAAAATACGCTGACTTTAGTGCCACGTGAGCAATCTGCGTGTCAAACGAACCGACCGCCCAGGTTCAATCCTGTGCATGTGGATGACTTAAATTCGTTCCTCGGACAGACGAGATCAATTGCGATCAACGACCCAAATTCGTTTTCTCCTTATGTGCGATCGAACGGACGAGATCAATCGCGATGAACGACCGACGCGGTATGGGTATAAATACCTCGCATCGCATGAGAACTCAAACCCTAGTCGCTAGCCCCGCCACAGAAGAAGAACCAGGCACTAGAGAAAGAGGTCAATCACCGACTGCCGCCGCACTATACATATAAATAAATATCCTTTAGTAAGGAATACGCGATTTACAATTCATATCCTTATTCATACTAAAAGCTACAAAATCTTCTTTTTGAAGATCTAATAAATTTTTGCGTCTATACTTTCTATTTAATACTTCTATCGTTTCAGTTAATCTAAATATAAGTCATCTAATAAAATGAGAATGATACTTTAAGAATTATCTAGATAACTTAATTAATAGAACATAATACTGAAAATCCTTGTATCATTTCTTTAAATTCTGTTCCTAGTATAAGATGAATTTATGGGAGTCTTTATTCTACAAATTATGTAATTATGGATAAACCATAATAACATATATCACCAAGATCTGTGGCCTCCTTCATGATTATAGACATATAGAAGAACCAAATCCTTCATCTTCAGATGCAAGGTTATGTATATGTTTTGAAATAATTGTAACAAAACTATTTAAATAACATACATGTATCTTATAACTTTATATTCTGAATCTAAATGCTTATTATGATGTTAGTTTTATGTCTTGTAGTAACTCTTGACTGAAAGGACTTGATATTTTATTTCCTAATCTAATCATGTTTGCTTGTAATCTTTATCTCCAACATTTCTTCTTTTTTAACTAAAAAATCTCATGAATGTTTGTAAAACATCTGGAAAGCTTAGCAAAGTCTTCCTTATTTTATCTTTAATGTTATAATTACTCAAGTTGTATATAACTAGAAACCTCTTTACCCATCTCTTTATTTCAATCCTCATACTAGTTAGTTTATTTTAACGCTCACATCTAATTTAATAGTAAGGAACACAACACTAATAATCTTTGACTAACTTAAAGATAAATTTTTAATCTAAATCTTTTCAATGTAAACGATTTATTTTTGGATCAGGACATTAAGTATAGTTTATAACTAGAGTATGGATATGGTCAAAAAATGATGCTACTTTATTATTAAATTTAGTTTAGGGAATTGGTTCCTGATAGCACCATTATTAATTACTATGTGTAGTTATTAATGATCAAGTTTCCTCTTGATTTCTTATTAAATCAAATTGAGTGACCCGTAAATCCTAAATTAACTAGATCGCAACAATCTTGGTGTCCGTTAAAATTTTTGATTTAGTATAGTCTGAAACACAAACCCATTCTTTCTCTTCCTGATAAAGAATTCCACTATAATCATCTACTACCAACTAATCACTTATTTTGCACCCATTGTAAAACTTTTAGTAGTTTCTAGATTTCAGTCTAGTTATTTTGACTATAAAACTCACATGCTCTTATAAATCTCTATGTCTATCTTTACATTTGTTAAACTGCACATCCTTATTATTTGGTAGCAAATCTATATATAAATTATGTAAAATTTCATAACAGAAGTGATCTTTCTCCGGGTTTAACTTTATTCATATAGAATATTTTCTTAAATTTAAGCTTAATCTTATATATTTTTCCTACTTTTATTAGTTTCTTATTTATTAAAAAGATATTTATTTCTCTCATTATTAACCTTGGATTGGTCAAACTGTTAGGGATACACCCAACACTAATACTTTTACTTTGTATGTTCAAAACATCAATGGGGCTAGTCACCA
>NW_019013784.1:0-10177 GCF_000150535.2 Carica papaya | reverse complement strand
TTTCCATTAAAAGACCAGACTATAAGTGGGGTTCTGTGCAAGATCAGGCATACTCAGGTATCTGTAATGATGGCATACTCAGCTATCTCTTCAATATAGCGATGAATTAATGCAAGATTTTTATGCACGAAACAAGCATGTAAGGGATTACAAGTGGGTTATTTATGTTATACTGGTTTTGTTCATCACTTGTTTTCTCCCTCTCTTTTGGTTCTTGTTTCGGGTATTGATATTTTAAGGTTATTTGTGGAGTTGAACTCCTTAAATATGTACATGCAGTATGAATACTCATTGTTTCTGGACATGATCAGCGCGAAGGCAGTGCTGTAGCTGTGCTAGAGAGCGTGGGGAGCAAGGGATCAGTGCAGGTAAATGGGACTGTTGTCAGTAAGAGTGCTAGTTGTGTGCTTAACTCGGGTGATGAGGTGGTCTTTGGCTTGTTGGGGAACCACGCTTATGTATCCTTTCTATTTGCTTGGAGGTGCTTTTTTTACTGTTCTTCTAATTCTTATTGGGAATTTCTTTGTGCCTGTATCTGTTTCCCGATTAATTTATCATCTTTAGTTTTTTGGATCCTGTGTTTATACTCCTTTTTGTATTTTCCTTAGTTTTATTTGGTTTAGATATTTCATCAACTAGTAACAGACGTTTCTGTTAAGGGTGCGGAGATTCATAATAGTTTAGGGAAATATATGCAACTAGAGAGGAGGACTGGGGATCCTTCAGCAGTAGCTGGAGCCTCCATATTGGCATCTCTTTCAAGCCTGGGGCATGATTTGGCGCGGTGGAAGTTACCATCCCAGAGCACCAGTAAAATCAACCAGGCCACTGAGGTACCTACTAATTCTGCTGTTCAAAACGGCATGGAGATCGGAGCTGATGGAACTGATGGCAATTCTGCTGCAAACATTGGGAGTGATAAAGCTGCAGATAGCGGAGCAACCAACAAGAATCTGCAACTTGACAACAATCAGGACCCTGGCATAGAGGCAGGCAATGTAAAACTCTCTGGGGTGAATGATTTGCTAAGGCCTTTCTTGAGGATGTTTGCTCCATCAACTAGTTGTAATCTGAAATTGAGCAAAAGTATCTGTAAACAGGTATTTGACGAAAGAATTGAGCGGACAAGAGATTCACAGCCACCATCAACATCGGGTATGCCTTCACGGTGTACAGTGTTCAGGGAAGAGATTCGTGGTGGGATTCTTGATGGCAGAGACCTAGAAGTTTCATTTGATAACTTTCCATATTATTTGAGGTATGCTTCAGAGACATTTTTATGATTTTGATATCTTATTTAATTTTCTTCTCTGAGGAAGGTGGGTGGGGCCAGATATACTATTGAGAAGCTTAAAATAGTGTGATTCAGTTTAAAGTATGAGGGTGGGGAAGATGGACTTGGACTGTGGGACTTAAATTTCAATTGATGGAGATGGTAGAGAAGAGAAAGTCAATACGTGGTGCATGGTCAAGGGCAGAGCTGGCACATTCATCACCTGCACTAAACTTGTGCCATTATCTTCCTAGATCTACTGTTGGAACTTTGAATTTTAGGGAGAAGCTAATGTCTAAGATTTAAGACTTTTAACAATTCAGGTGGCTTTTAACAATTAACGGAAGATTTAAGACGTGCAAGCTCATAGGAAATTTATGTTTAACTGGTGGGAACGTGGCTTAAGGAGTCATAAGGCCTTGACTACATTGCCAATAGCTAGGAAAAATCATCAACTAGTTTGTTTTTCTTAGAAATGCATTTTTTTGGAGTAGTTCTTAGGATGGCATTTGAGAAGACAAGTTGAAGTATTCTTTATTAAGAGTGCTTTAGCTATCTATTGAGAGCTTAAAAGATATTATGCGAGCGTCAAGAGTAACATGTGTGCCTTTGCATTATTTTTTCACGAAGTGAGTGAGGAATACTGAGTAAAAACTAAGTGTTGAATTCGTGTTCCCTTTAAAAATTTATTCAGTTGAAACTTAATTAGCTACATGCATGGAATTTGTATGGTTGTCACCTATAATTTATTATGAAGAAATATATTGATCAATCTGTCATGTAGTGTTTCTTCTGTACTAGAAGACTGACTCTCTAATCATTAAATTGACTCATCTATCCGAGAGCTGAAATGTCCACTCAAATGTGAACCTGTGATTTTTCTTCAAATCCATTTTGGCTTGTAATGTTATGGCTTTGATTGCATTTTGCAAATAATTATGTTCCACTAACCAAAAATATTTCTACGAGGCAAACATTTTGAGGCAACTTGACATGGCAGCTGCTGAAAAGGCATCCAGCAGTTGAAAATGTCCTTTGCATGTGAAGTTAATAATTATCTACTCAAAATACTAAAAAGATGTTCTGATAGAAATTCCAATTACTTTTTCTATCATTTCGGTCTGACATACATCTTTTCAAAGACAAAGAAAGAACTATAAACAAGGAAGCAAAGGGTTGCTGCCCACCTACAAAAATATCATGTCAGTTTATTGTTTACTGGTATTGTAGGATATATTTTCATTTAGTATATAGAGCAGTCATTGGAATTTGTCTGATGTTTTCCCACCCTTGAAAGTCCCCTGAAAAATGCGAGCACTATTTTTGACACTGCTAGAAATCTTTTTCATATGCTGTGCACTAATCATGTGTAACTTGTGGACTTTTGCTTTTCCTCCTGCAGTGAGCATACAAAAAATGTACTCATTGCCTCTTCATATATACATTTGAAGCACAAAGAACTTGTCAATTATGCTTCGGATTTAGCTGCTATTAATCCCCGTATTTTGCTTTCTGGTCCAGCAGGTTAGTGGAAAAGCTTTATTTCATCTGTATGTTTTAGTTGTAATACTTCTTCATAAAAAATTGCATGTATTGGTTGCTTAATAAATTCTTGTTCAGCAGGACATATGCAAAGTTAAGCTCTTTCAACTGAACGTTTTTGTAGGGTCTGAAATATACCAGGAGATGTTGGCAAAAGCTCTTGCTAATCATTTTGGAGCTAAATTGCTCATATTTGACAGCCATTCATTTTTGGGTGTAAGATCTACTTGGGCTTTAATGTGAATTTAATCTTAAGATTAGATTTTTATTGCATTAATTGGATCTGTAATTAATTTAATTGTAAACTTCTTTAAAAAAGGAGATTCTCATTCTGGTTACTAGATTGCTGGCATTGGTATTGTAGTTATTGATTATCTAATTGGTTGGTTGCAGGGTTTATCTTCAAAAGAAGCTGAACTGCTGAAGGATGGGCATAATCTAGACAAGTCATATAACCGCATAAGACAGGAATATTTGGCAAAATTTGCGGATCGGTTAGTAGGTGAAGGGGAAATACCTAGCTCTTCAGTAGTTCCATGTTCTGGTTCAGAATCTCAACCAAAGATGGAGACTGATCCTGCACCCTCTTTGTTGGGGTTACATAAGTTTCACATGTTCAAGATAGGTATGCTACTAGAATCTGTTGCAAGGAAAATATTTTTTTTGATTTGTTATGTTTTTTAAGTTTTTTGGTTTTCTTTTTGGGGTTCAATTAAGTGAAATTTTTTTAATTATTCTACATGCAGGTGACAGAGTAAAATTTATGGGTTCTTCTGGTAGCTTGTATCCAACGACATCTCCTCAAAGGTATGATACGGAATAGGTGACTTGGACCCTTTTTTTGTTTTTTCTTTTTGCTTATGTGATTATTGGTCAAACAGCTCATACAATTTTTATGTTAATATTCTGTGCAAAAAACCCTGTTTTCACATATTTGGGTTCGTATTTAGGATGCAAGATATTGCATTTTACCCTTGTATTCTCATGACCTGAGTGTGGAAGAGAAGCCATTTTTATTTTTTCATTATTATCAAGTTTATTGAATGATAAATTGAAACGTATTGATGCTTTGTAAATAAAATATACTTGGCATTAGCTCTATGATCTATTATTACCTAAGGGTGTCTGATGTGGAAGATAGAATTTGGTGTTCATTCTTTTTATTTAATCTGTGATCATAATTCATTTTTTAATGTTTTGATTAGAAATGAAATGGAAATAATTTACCTTGTCCTGTTACTAGTTTTAGGAAGATCATCAATCTAATTTCAGTTGTCTTTAGATACTTGACAAGCAGGATGATATCAATTACTGACAAATTTTAGCTACTTCAATGGTTTTTCGAGATTTAACTTCTAAAAAGTATTTATCTGAAGTGGTATTGGAGGGTTGATCTACAGTATAAGGGCTTGATAGCACATGTTTAAGGCTCTCCAGAGGTAGTGTACTATTGTTTTGGGATGGTAAAGTCAGTGGGAAAAAATCATGTAACCAACAGCTTGCAATTAATACTTTTTATTGGAAAGAATATTGCAGTTGTTCATTGATAGTCTGCAAAGATTGATGTTTCGGCATATGTACTTGAAAGAGAATCCAGGATAAAGACCGATGATGTACTCAATTTGATATCTTTGTTGGATACATTAAATTAACATCCTGATACAAAAATCTGGACCCTGGAGCCCTCAAGATTATATATTTGTAAATCCTTGTTTGATCACCTCATTAAAGACCAAACATGTCTTCCATTACTTATTGCCAAGGAATTTTGTAAAGCTCCAATTCCCTCAAAGGTAAAGGTATTTGATATGTTGCTACTCATCAAAGGCTCAATACTAACAAGGTATTTGATAGATTCCCCCAAATCCGTCGGCTCAATTGAGCTTTGTGTCGAAATTATGTTTGATAAAGATGACAAAACTCATTCTCATTTGTTCCTTTATTACGAGATAGCATGGAAGACGCGGACTAGGTGTTTGCGATGTTTGGTTTTTGTTGGGTTGTTCCTCCTACGGTGAATGGTCTAATACGAACTACTTTTTCAGGGGAGGGAGTCCGGAAGAGGGCTAAACCCATTTGGCAGGGGCCATGTTTACTGGCTTTTGGATTCTTTGGATTGAGCACAACCGGAGAACTTTTGATGAGCGCTATTCGTTGCTTCAAAACAAATTGACTTTTCTGGCAACTTATGGGCCAAAGGTCATGGGAGTTATTCTAACCATACTCTTAATGAGTTCCATTGGAACTGGGAGGCAGTCATTTATCTTCCCACAGGATGTCCCTCTTTCTGTTGTCTTTATTGTTTCTTCGAGTGTTACAGTTTGAGGAGGATGTCTTATTCTCCTATGATTATATTTCTCTTTCTTTTTCTTAATAATACTTCTTTCTTTGAAGAATCAAAGATAAAGAGAGCAGGACTTCTCGAAAAATAAGGTCTTTCATTGTAAACGTTGGAGTTTTGATGGGAGGAAATTTAGATTATTTGCCTGTGTAAGGAAGCAGCATCCACCAAGATCTTGAACCTTCTGGAAACATAATCAAGGCAAAAACTTTTCTGGAGCCTGAATGTAGCCCGAACTCTAAGTCACTGGAAAAAAATATTGTGAATCTGCTTCACCTTTGTGGTGATTGGCACTGCATCTGAAGTTGACATTTCTGATGTTGCAGAATACAAAATTTGGCAGCCAGTGCCAGAAGCATATAATGAATTGATATGATTTAACTGATGGTGCTTCTAAAAAGAGGATTTAACTAGTGGTGATTGTGTTGTAAAATGGAGATGTAGAGAGAAAGAGGGTCCATCGAGAGTAAGCAGGTGATATATGTTATTACCACTCTTGGTACATTGTTACAGAATCTTCTGCTTTTTGAAGATGCAGCGTATAAAGGGATGGGATCGATATTTATGAGGACCGTTGGGCTGGGCTGGTTCATATGGATTGAAGACGTTGTGAAACTGTCTATAGTATGCTTTTTAAGATATGGATACATGGTGATCCATCCCTAGTAGCATCTTGACAAGTATATGAATGCATGCAGGCATGATTGTCCATTTCCATTTCTGTTTTTTTCCCTTCCCTATACCTCTTTGGTTTTTAGAATTAAAAGACCACAACAAAACTAGGCTCCAAAGAGGTGCTCTCCACATACAGAAATGCCCATATTTTTTCCCGACTGGTGAATTTTGCTTCATTATATTAATGCATTTTGTAGATACATGTGCTTGTATGCTCTAATAAGTTTAATACACACTTGCAAGTACACGTGTGTATATAATATTTCCCTTAGATGTTTGTTGCATGTTGGCATAATATGATGTTCCTGTATGGTCCTGCTTTAAGTCTATGTTACTTTAATCTACAGGGGGCCTCTTTATGGGATTCGCGGTAATGTTATATTACTTTTTGAGGATAATCCTTTATCAAAAGTTGGGGTAAAATTTGATAGACCTGTACCCGATGGAGTTGACCTTGGTGGTCTTTGTGAGGAAGGTTATGGCTTCTTTTGCAATGGTAATGTTGTCATTTGCTAAGCATTTATTTCCTAAATACTTGTCTTTGAATCCGTCTTTCTTCCATGATTGAATCTCTCTCTCTCTTCCTCTCTCTAGTTACTGATCTTCAGCTTGAAAACACAACCGCTGAAGACTTGGACAAATTACTTGTTAACACATTGTTTGAGGTACTGATTCTTTTGGTATAAGAATAAGTGGATGTTTATTCTTGCTTATTTTTCATTGGTTTAGTAATTCAATTTTATTTTTCCATCAGGTTGTATATACTGAGAGCAGAAGTTCCCCTTTCATTTTATTTTTGAAAGATGCTGAGAAGTCTATTATAGATTCACAGTCCACTTTCAAGAGTAGACTTGATAAGCTTCCTGATAACATTGTTGTGATTGGTTCACATACTCATATTGACAATCGAAAGGAGAAGGTAGTTTGACCTCAAGGACCTTATTCTTTCTGTCTCTCTCTCTTTCTGCACACACACACACACACACACACACACACACACACATATATATATATAGATGTGTCTTTTGTATTTGCCTTCTCATTGTACTAAAATAAGCTGATTTGAAGATATGAAATATTTTGTAGATTCTTAAATTCCAATGAAAACCATGTGGTAAGAAAGGAAAAAAAAAAGAGATATTTGTCTGTATGATGTTATAAGTTGCTTTTAGGAATAAAACAAATTGATTTGTTTTTTGTATTCATATGCTCTCACATTTATAAATGAATTACAATGTGTGATACTCTTAGTCAGTTCTGATTTCGGAAACTTGTAATGGGCAGAGATAAGCCCATTATGATTGGAACTCAAGTATACTGTTTTTTTTTCGACCGGAAATATTTGTTAGGTTCATTCTTCTCAAAAAAAAAAAAAAAAGAAATTGTGTTAGGCTCTTTATACTCTAATTTCCTAGTATTAGCTTTCAATATCCTCTTATGTTTTTGATTTTGATGGTATATTTCCTGCTTGGGAAGGATTGCTGAAAGAATTTACTGAAGACTAAATAATATCTTTTGGTGGCCAAAGTAATTGACAATGAGAGAATGTACTGCAAACTGTGTAAGCTATTTTCAGATTTAGGATTGATAATCAATAAAAAGAATGCACTCCAACACAACCTTAATTAAGTCTGGATATTTGTCACCATATATTTTATGTCATCATCACTTTGGAGGGACGATAAAAAAAGTAAGCCTAAATCTTAAACACTAGCTTGGCTATATGATTTTTTTTTCCTTTAATTTTGAAATTCATTTTGAAACTTTAGTGATATGTTTCATGATGAAAAATTGATTATAATCTTATTTCATCAAGTGAAAAAATCATTTTATTGTCTTTCCCTCTAAATTAATGCCTTTAGCCAGGTATACCTTTGTCAAAATTAATTAGTATCTAGCTTATCTCAATTTTCCTTTTGCAGTCACACCCTGGTGGTTTGCTTTTCACTAAATTCGGCAGCAATCAGACAGCTCTTCTTGACTTGGCTTTTCCGGTAATATAGCACTCCTCTCCCCCTTCGATTTAATGTCTCAGAAAATAATGAGAATGGATGGCGGATTCTACGGTAAAAGGGTTAAATTTTCACCATTTTTTCTCAGCGGTTCAATTATTTTCTTTTTAGGCTTTGGAATAATACTTACAGACAAGGCTAAAACTCTTCCGAGTTTACCATATTTTTTGGGCATAGAGATTTATTGAGGCATCTCCTTAGATTTGACTTGTGATTTAATAATGGATGATCAATTGATTTCCTTAATATTTTTCGCATGTGACAAGTTTCTTGACCACTCATTGCTTGAAGAGAAAAGTTCCTATTTCCTGGTTTTTTCATTGGATTTTTTTTTATGGGACTGGTTCTTTTCACAATTTGAATTTTACCTTTAATTTACGTGTCAATATGTCAAATAATGCTGATGAGGAGTGCATCTAAAAGCAGTAGATTATTTATTTTGGAGCATATATGTAAGACTTTATTATTTTAAGCAGTTTTCTTGATCAATACATAACATTATCCTAATATGCTGATGAGTAGTGCATAAAATTGAAACATTTTGACATTGTTTTCACCATGGTAATATCGGATTTGGGATTTGATTGTTCTTTTGCTATTTTTTTCTTGATTGAATTCATGCTTTATATTTTTGGCTTTGTAAAGTGATGATATAGCAACACATCAAACACAAAATTTCCAGGATTTGTTCTTCTGGTTTCAGTGAGCCTCTTTTTACATTTCTTGCTCCTTATTCCCTCCCCCCATCCCCTGTCTCTCTTATTGCCATAGCAGAGGTGTGTGTACTTTTTCAAGTTGTGGTTTTTCAAATGACTGAAGCTCTCCTTTTTATGTTGTCAGGATAGTTTTGGAAGGCTGCATGACAGGGGAAAGGAAGTTCCAAAAGCAACAAAACTTCTAACTAAGCTTTTCCCAAATAAAGTAACCATTCACATGCCACAGGTTTGTATGGTGTTACTAAACAGGGTTATGGTGTTACTAAACAGGGTGTGGGTTTATCACATGTGTCTATCTTGTAAAATCATGAAATTTTAAAAGGAAGATGCTAATCATTCTAGGATGAGGCACTTCTTGCATCGTGGAAACATCAGTTGGATCGAGATGCTGAAACATTGAAAATGAAGGGAAATCTGAATCTCCTACGTACTGTGAGTTTTCTTCCCCCTTGCAGATTAACTATGAAGTACTATTTGTAATTTTTTGTCAACCCTGTAGATCTGGTCATATTTCTTTGGCTTTAATTTTTTGGTTAAAAATATTCTTCCCCCTTTGTTTGGTTACTGATAGTATGGATTCATGCTCTACACTTTGGCTTTACTGAGCACACTTTTTCCAATTGGGGAGAGCTGTTAGACATCATATCTCAGAATTGTATGTCCACCCTGTAGTTTTTGCGCTTTAGTGCCATCCCCTTTATGGCTAATGGATAATACTTTTTTCTTCTATCAAATAAGAAATTTCACCTTTGCTTTGTTGAAGAGAAGGCTTGTATCACAGAGAGAGTGCGAGGGTGATAGAGACAGAGAGAGAGAATAAATGCGACTGCTGACAACTTAGTTGGCAGCTATTGGCCGGCTACTGGAGCCATTATGATGCCCTGGAATGGTAGAAATTTCCTTATTGTTGACAACACGTCGTTCGACCTGTTGTGCGAAGGTAGGAGGATGGATGAGATGAAAATTTGTGAGAATAGTAAGGGATTTCTAGTGTCGATTTTGCTTGTGAAGAAGGAAGTAAATTGATTTCTCAATGCATTAGAAGAGTTCTATTGGAATAAGGGGGTGTTCCATGGGCTAAACACTATATGGGTTGGAATCGTGAGCTGTGGATATCCTTTGGAACCAATAGAAGAGGAATGTATTCAGTTTTATCGGAATTATGGGAAAAGAAAGCGAGGCAGATATTCATATCGGAGGGTTGTCAAGGGAGAGGATGGTGGCTATCCATGGTGGCGGCATTTGAGGTTGCTGAAAGACAGGTTGTTAACCCTGAGAGTAGAGGAAAAGTGGAAAGGATGGTGAGAGAAGTAAACTGAGTGGAAAAGGGCCAGGAAAGACCGTGGAAGGCCTCATTTAACTGCTCGCATTGTGCAATAGCCATCCATTTCTCGATGGAGGTTGGCGGGGGCCGTACCTACGCGGCAGTGCTCAACTTCAAAGGGAAGCCTAGAAATCGGGTAGGGCAGAGATGGAACATAAAGGAATTGGGTTGTACCTATGCGACAATGCTCAACTCCAAAGGGAAGCCTAGAAATCGGGTAGTGCAGAGATGGAACATAAAGGAATTGGGTTGAATTGGGTAAAAGGCCCGACCCGAAAGAAAGAGGACATGGAT
>NW_019013783.1:8221-21052 GCF_000150535.2 Carica papaya | reverse complement strand
GTCCCGTGCTGGCCGTACACGAGCACGAGTGAGCACGAGGCACGCGAAGCCTGCACAGACGGAGGAAAACTTTCCCACAGCCCTTTTCACGGGATTTTTATGCTATTTTTCTTCTCTATTTTTCCTAAAAAAATTTAAATTGATAAATGATAAAAATAATTATGTACATAGGTAAAATAAATGCGTAAAAAATTAAATTTGTCTGTGAATTATAAAATAAACATTTTTAAACCCATTCTCATTTGAAATTTGGAATGAAATAAATTTTAAAGAGTTAATGGCCTTAGGGCCCAAGTAATTAGAGATTTTACACAATAATTAAGTGTAGAGGTTTTTAGGGTGTTATAGGATTTTTGGGGCAAACATGCAATTCGACATTTTACCAACATTGTCAAATTAAAATCCTAATCCAATCAACTATTTTAAAATTTTAGAAAACATTATACAGTTCGATCGATTCAACCTCTAGTTAAATCTTTCAGTTGAATTTTGGCCCATAAGGCTCACTTTTCCAGTTCCTGGCCTATTGGACCCATCGACACTCTCTTGGCCCATTAGGCCCAATAAATCCTTACAAGATCCTAAGGGGTCCAATTTACATTCCTAGGCGCAGTTAGGCCCAATATCATATTTGGGCCCAATAGAGGCCCATCAGCCAATTTACAGGCCCATTAAGTCCTTTATAAACCATCTCGCCAAATTGGGGCTTGATCTTAGTCCAAAAGCTCGTGAGGGAAGTCCCTCGTGGCATTCATCGAACCAGCGAGGCAAAGGCTAGTCGCAAGGTCCTCTCGGTGCATGGGCATGCCTGACAGGGTCTTTGAGGCCTAATGGACCATTCATTGCCGCGTGTAGGGGTAAACGAGCCAGACACAATGGGCATATTGGGACTGGCCCTCATGCTGAAATCAATATTGGGGATGTCACATGCTTTATGACTCTGACCTCCTTATTTTGATCTAGCCAGTGTAGTTTGTGCCAGTTCGAGTGCCTAATACAAGACAACCTCACCTTTTTAATGAGTAAGGTGCTTACTACATTGGCATAACTCCCTCCATCGATGATCACACTGTAGACTTTATTTTTGATGAGGCACCTGGTGTGGAAAATACTCTCTCTTTAATTAGTACCTTCAGGTTTTACTTGCATATTCAATGTCTACTATATAACTAATATATCTCTTTATACTAGCAGTATGATGCTCTCCTCGCTTTCAGCTACTGAAGGTAACTTTTCTTACTCACTATCACTATCATGAGTTCTAATCACATCCCCGTCATCTCGTATGATCATGGCTTGTTGGTTAGGGCACTAGGACGCAATACGCCTAACTCTTAAACACTTAAAACATTTCATAGTACTTTGTCTGATAGAGGGTGATTTAGGAGTACCTGTTGGGTTAGCAACAAGTGGTTTGTCCTTTCTCTCCTCAAGATGTTTGGGCTCATTCCTTCGAGGCCACCTAGAATTGAGTTGAGAACTAGAATTGGGGGTCTTCCTTAAGGTTCTCTGCCCTTTCAATTCTCTTTCAATCTTAACAGCCTTGTGCACTATTTCCTCTAAGTCAATGTAGTTCTAGAGTTCTAGGATGTTGGTAATTTCCTTATTCAAGCCTTCTAAAAATATAGGCATAGTATTTTCAGGTCGTTCTTCCACTCGAGCTCAAATCATGGTGACTTCCATCTCTTTGTGGTATTCTTCCACCAATTTAGTGCCCTGAGTGAGGCATTGCAGCTTTAATTTCATATCCTTGTCAAAGTGGGAAGGTACAAACCTTTTCTGCATAATAGACATCAGCTCTCTCCAAGTGGAAACAAGTGCATCTCCATCTAGCTCTGTGAGAGCAACTAGCTAATCCCACCACACGGTCGCATATTCTGTGAATTCAAGGAGGCAAGGTTGATTTTCTGCTCCTCATTGTAATTATCGCACTTGAAGATGCACTTGACCCTCCTTTCCCAGTTAAGGTACACTTCAGCGTCATTCTTTCTAAGGAAAGGTTGTATATGGGCTTTGTAAGAGCTAAAATCTCTATTTTCCCTATCTCTACCAGGTTCCTTTTAGTCACCAACTCCTTCAATCTCTCTTTCCTAGGCTATCCCCTTTTAGGGTTGACATCATCCTCATCGTATGAGTCAATCTCATCTGGCACTACTCAATGATGGGCTTTACTACGATATCATCCCCTCTCCAACCTGTCCATCTGAGCGGCCATGTTACTCAACTAGACACTTAACTGTGTGAACATGTATGTGATCCTCTCTTCTAGGGTGACAGGTCAGCTAGTTGCACTTTGGTGAGACATTATGGATAGGCCTGCAAAATAACAAGGTTAATGAAACAAAATTTCACTCCCTCATCTTTGCTCATGTTTAAGTCACAGTCACTCATAGCTTCTTCCACCAAATTAAGCATTGGGAATCAAGTTGCCTTATTAGGACCTGCACGTTAGTCTCAAAGACACAATGAAGAATCCAAAAGAAATCTTGTATTCTAGAAGCTTGAATGAAATACTAAAAAGAAGCATTTGATGTGCTTTAATTAAATGCTAAGTAACTAGGATAAATAGGAACTCAGATATATAAGGAAACAAAAGCACGATAAATGATGGAAACTTAGCACAAAAAAACAATTCGGACTTATAGTGTAAGGGATCCAATTAATCTTGATGGATATAACCATAAGGTTTTTTCCTAGTTATATTACCCTGATGATGGCTACATCATACAAATAATTAAATTTCTTTATGCTAAATATATGCATACTCAATAATGTGATGTTTTCAAATCAAACATGGAGCAATAATTTTTATGCGTCTATAAAGATGATTAATCTTCCTTGCTCGCGCAAATGCAAAATAAAAGCTTTTGTATACACCTGGTTGGTGAGGTAATCTTCTTTCAACAAGTCAAAATTTTTTGTCAAACTAGTAGACAACTATTCTTCTTTTGTTTATGATGCAAGAGAATGACTCAAGTTGCCTTATGGAGTACAACTGGTTTTCTTGGATTTTGTGATTTTTTTGACTCAATATCCCAAACAAACTACCACTTGAATAAACGAACAGGATAGGATCAAGGGGAGTGCAAATTTATAAGTAAAATAGATTAGCAACTAGGTGTTTTATTGTTAATTATCCAAACACAATATAAAGTAAAATAACATAGTAGGTTCAAAGCATATGCCTAAGCTCTGATACCATATAACATGGGGTGGAGTGCGTTTACTCCACAGATTTAAAATACCTCGATCTCGAACCCACTATATTGAGCAATTCAAAACTTAATTAGCTAAAATAAATCCTCCCTATTGGAATCACAATCGACTAAACGAAAGCTTATCCAAGTAACTAAAAAAATAGAAAGAATAGAAAAGGACGCAATGGCTAACTCAATAAGTCGATCCCTAATTCCCCACTCAATAAAGTAGTCTGAAGCTCTTACCTTGAAGACACTTGAAGAACTTGAAAATTAGCATAACTAATTTAAAGCAAAAGTTTTATTGATTTTCTAATTCTAAATTGTGCGTATTACAACCTATGGCGAGGACTTTATATAGGTGTTCACCCAAATAGTTCTAAACAATCACTAACTCTTAAAAAATAATAAAATAAAATTCTATCCCAATCTCTATCCTAAAAATATTAATTAAATAATTCTAAGGGATATATTTACATTAAAATAATAACAAATAAAATATTAAAATAATGCAAATTTTATCCTGTGAAAATTTTGGATAAAAACACATAGAAAATATGAAAAAAATATAGAATTTTTCAAGAGACTTATTGCATAATTAAGCTAAGCATGTGGCATGTACGGCTGGCATGCCCACATGTGCGTTTGGCAATGGATGAGCGTGTATGAGGGTGTGGGGCTCGCTTTCCTGCACGCGCAAAGCAAGCCTGCGAGTCCACTTGTCCTATGTGTGCGTGTGGTCCTTCTCACGGTATGCGTCACCTCAGCATGTGGTGTGTTCCTGCACGCATGCTGAAATCAAGAACAATTCACTTTATTAGAATTACTAAATATAGAACATTCAAGTCACACAAAGTTACAAATTCATTATTTTAATTTTCTAGAAATACTCCTTAAGACATTTAAAGAAATACTAAATTCCTTATCAAAACCTCTAAATTTTTCCTACAACATTCTTCTTCTCCTCCTCTCCTTCTCTATCTAGATCACTCACTTTCTCTCTAAACTCTTGGAAGGTGGAAGAATGAAAGTGATTTCAAGTACACTATGTGATTTATAGGCACTTGATGATTTGCATGTAAATAAAATAATATGAAACTGGTGAGATTATCTGGAAAAAAAAAATAAAAAAAAAGTAGATTGAAGCCTGATTAGTTCAAAGTATGTATGTATCTGTATTAACATGCATATTGCATCAAGTGTCTCGTTAAGCTTTTTATCTCTGAGTAATATCAGTTTTCCCCTCCCCCATCTGGTCTGGAAAGACATGAGATGACTGCTCCCTGTGGACGACGGCATACCCTTTGACAAGAGTGGTGACGTGAATATCTGTTAGGGGTCACCTTCGGCTAAGTACTATCATTTATTTCTGAGCGGTATCAATTTTTTCCTCCCCCATCTAGTCTGGAAAGACGTGAGAGGACTACACCCTATGGGTGACGGCATACCCTCTGATGAGAGTGGTGACGTGAATATCTGTTAAGGGTCACCTTTGGCTAAGTATTATCATGGCTATAGAATATCTTATAGGACCACTATGGTAAGTACAACTGTAGTCATATGTGTACTTGAAAATCCGTATATGCCCTTAAAGATGGAAGTCAAAACGACTTCACGAAGCATTACATGAAAATCTGAGCATTTCATGATTTATTTAATTTTTTTTTATTGTTGAATATGATGTTTAATTTTGATTTATGTGACTATGGCATGATCTTTTCTTAATGAATAAAATTATTTTCATAAGGTAAGATAGGACTAGAACTTGACTTAATGATAAGTATTAACAATATTATTATTCACCTTTAAAACTTTACGATTTTATTTAAATACTGTTTTTCTTACTAAGCATATAAAACTCACTCTTTCCATGCCCCTTCCCCCCTCCCCAAAATGAGAACGATAGTGAGGAACCGTCCGCAGACCTACCCCATGAAATCTTATGAGGATCTCGTGGATCTACAAACCTTAAGTGCATGTTTGTTCCTGCACTTTGATGAGTCCAATAGATTAATGATAGAAATGGCCTATAACACCCCGTCTATCGTTATGCTTAATTGATTTGGAAAGCACTATTTATTCAGGCCTTTGGCCGCATTGAACTTATTTAATTCTCTCTATGATATTTATTGTAATTCATAAAAATTTGGTTGATTTTTAAATTTTTTGTTTTTATTTAATTTTAATTTTATTATTTAATTTTCGCATTTAACTTATTTAAATTAATTTTAAAAAATTGAGAAAAATTAGAAAAATGGTGAAGCAAAAAGAAATCCCACGAGAAATATCCTGCGGAGAAGCAGAATTGCCCACACGGATGCTGGGCACTGTGCCCGTGCACACAGCAGCCGCGAGACTTGTGCACGGCGCACACATCACTTCCTCCCACACGCATGCATGCGCGGGACACGCGCACGCCACACACATCCCTTTCGCGTGAATAGCGCAGGACAGGTCCTGCGCGCATCTTGTCGCACGGAAGTGGGTTGTCCGCACGTCACCTCTTGCACCGATAGGCGCCGCACACTCGTACAAGCTGTCTGCACAACAAGCCTATGCAGCTACGCCCTGTGTGTGCAGCAGGAGGCCGATGCGCTTGCAGGCTAGCCTACAGCGCGCTGACTGGGGCACTGTCGCCTCGAAAAATGCATTGTCGTCTCGGGCGACACTCCACCGATGTCGTAGGTGGAGGAGACCCTCTTCCCTCGTTTTTTGTGCTAAGTATTTTTTTTTCCTCTCTCCTCACTTAATTTTGCCACTTGGTGGGAATCCGACGGTTCTAAAATTCTACAAATTGATCTTTCCCCTTCCATTAATTCCTACACTTCCATTCTTCTATTTTTAAAATTTAGAGAGAGAGATAGTAGTCTAGTGAGAGGAGGGAAAAAAAAGAGAATGGTGAGGGAGAAAACATCCAGATTTTAATAAGGAATCTAGTATTTCTTTCGACTTCTTGAGGAATATTTTTAGATAAACTAATATTATTAAATATAATGATTGTAATTTTGCATGTTTTGTATGCCTTTGTCTTTATAGTTCAGATAAATCGAATTGTTCTTGTTTTCAAGCATGCTATGTGAATTATAGACACTTGATTAATTGCATGTAATAAATATAATATGTAATCAGTAAAAAAAATAAAGAGTACAAAAAGAAAAAGAAAAGAGAAATATGGAATGAAGCATGATTGGTATGAAGTATATATGTATTGACATATATATTGCATCAAGTATCTTATTAGGCTTTTTATCTCTGAGGGGTATCTATACCCCTTACCCTTCGGAATATCTATTTCTCCCTCCCCTATTTGGTTTGCAAGGACATAAGAGGACCACTCCTAGTGGATGACGGCATACCCTCTGACGAGAGTGGTAACGCGAATATCTGTAGGGCTCACCCGTGGCTAAGTAATGTCGTGACTACAGATATCTATTCACTATTGTTGGTACAGCCGTGGTCATAGATCGTACCATAGTTTGGTCAGCCAGAAATGGGTTTGAGCAAATTGCCGTATCTATATATGATCTGGTCATTCTACTTGGGACGTTGAAAATCTATATCTGCCTTCAGAGATGGAAGTTGTAACGACTACGCGAAGAATGACATAAAAATCTGAGCATTTCATGATTTATTTGATTTTTTCTATTATCTGGCATGATGTATGTTTGATTTGCTCATATTAATGTACTGTGTTCATAAATAATAAATTATTTTCATAATATAAGATCGGTCTACGAAGTGGCCAAATGGAGAGCTTGTAAGTTAAAATCATTCACAATTAAAACCTTATGATGTTAATTTAATATAGTTTTTCTTACTAAGCATATGAAACTCACTTTTTCCACCCCCCTCCCCCCTAGATGAGGAAGAAAATGAGGAACCATAAGCTAACCTACCCTTGGAAGTCTATGAAGATCCCGTTGATCTACAAAATTTGAGTACATGATTGTTCCTACACTCTAATGAGCCCAATAGCATAGTGAAAGAAGTGGCATTTTTTTACGTTTTATTTCTTTTGTAACCACTTCAAGCCTCAGTTATATGTATGTAATTGAAACTCATATATATATATTTGTAAAATATTTGTAATAAGTTTGTTTTGTTGCATAAATTTTATCATGCACTCGTTATTCTAAATCTGTAGCTAACACACATTTGTCTTAATTACCATCTGGGATGTCACAGATGGTATCATAGCAGAATAATTGCGGATTAAATTCCTTACACTGAGAGCTTAGGTAAAAAAATCCCTTAAAGTACCTAAGAAAAATATGTCTTCTTTTCAAAATTAGACCACCCACTCGTGTCTTCCTTTCTTTTGTAGAAATGATGCGAAGAAGACAATCTATAGACCGTACTGAATGACCTGAAGCCCCAGATCACCCAACCAAGGCTGAATTTGCCAAAATCTTCTGAGCTATCCAAGGACTAATTATAGCCATATGACAAAATCAAGCCAACCATTTTCCACCTCCTGCCCCCGAACTCCGAAACACTGAAAGATCCATTTCCTACAACAAAACAGAGTTTAGAAAACTTAACCTCCCACACTTTGAAGGTGGCCCTGATCCTTTAGTAGCTGAAGTCTGGATCCTACAGATAGAGAAGCTCTAATCTATCCTAGACCTGACCGAGGAATAGAAAGTTTCCCTTGCAACCTTTATGCTAAATGGCGAAGTAGAACACTGGTGGTGACTTAAAAAGGAAGTCTTGTCTACCCCTATTACCTGAGAAGTTTTTATGGATATATTCTTTAATAACTTCTTCCCTGCCTATGTTCAAGAAAAGAAGAGGAGAAATTTTAGGACCACCGCCAAGGAAGTCTAACGGTTGCCCAGTATGCAGTCTGTTTTGTTTAATTATCTAGGTTTGCCCCTCTAATGGTCACCCTTGAGAGTAAAAAAGGTAGAAAGTTTCTCAAGGACCTTGGTGCCGACATCTATGATTAGGTCGCGATGCTGAGACCCAGCTCGTATGCGGAGGTGCTCGAACAAGCCCAATTGGCCGAAGATCTCATCTCGGCTAAACACCAATGCATTACCTGAGTTCGTACCCAACAAAAACCCCAAAAGCTTAGAAGGAGATTACCTGACCTAGTAAGTAGCCACCCTAATAAACGAACTAAAATTGTCTACCCCCTGCTTTGTCTCCACCTACAGTTCAATCTGCCTGATCTAACCAACCCTGTCAGCATTGTGGTCGCTCGCATGGCAACCTACCCTGTCGTCGTATCAATAACACCTATTATCGATGCGAAAGCACACAGTACCTTATAAACGACTGCCCCTAGCGACCAAAGGATCCAGCCCAGCCTATAGCACAAGGTTGCGTGTACCACTTGGATGAACCTGATGCCCTTCCTATTCCTATCCTTATCCAGGGTATGTTTTCTATTCATGACACTTCTTCCAAGGCTTTAATCGATACAGGTGTAACTCACACTTTTATTTCTCGTACATT
Source organism: Carica papaya (assembly GCF_000150535.2). The sequence goes on along the minus strand of NW_019013783.1, from coordinate 12,395 downwards.
TTCTTGTAATCTTGATTTTAGACTAGAACCTTTGGCAAAAACATTAAGGGTAGAAACTCCCTCTAAGGGACGGCCAGAGGTTTATTATGTATATAAAGACTATAGGATAAAAGCTTCAAGAATTAGAGGTATGTGTAAACCTGATACTGTTAGATTTTATAGGATTTAATGTAATATTAGGAATGGACTACTTGGAAATGCATAGAGCTATAATTGATTGTGAAAGTAAAATTGTAACTTTACAGTTTCTGAAAAAAGAATAATTTTTTTGTTATTTTCCTAACCAATGAATGAATAGAAATATGGGTGCTGATCCTACTATGTGTACCATACCAATTATTTGTAACTTTCCGGATGTATTTCCTATCGAACTTCCTAGCTACCTCCCCCGCGATAAATAGATTTCTTAATTGAGTTGCTACTTGGAACCCAACCAATCTCGAAGCCTGCCTATCATATGAGTCGTGTTAAGCTAACAAAGCGGGAACATCAGCTTTCTAACCTTATTTCCTAGAAGTTTATTCGCCCTTGATATTCTCCTTAGGGCACTCCAGTGTTGTTCGTGAAGAAAAAAGATGGTTCCCTCATACTCTACATGGACTACCGAGAACTCAATCGAGTGACTGTTAAAAGTAAGTACCCCCTACCTTGGATCGATGACCTCTTTGATCAACTGTAAGGAGTCGCGATCTTCTCTAAGATCGATCTCAGGATGGCATACCACCAGTTGGGAGTCAAAGAAGAAGATATCCCAAAGACTGTCTTCTGATGCAAGTACGATTTATACGAGTTCAAGGTAATGTCATTCAGATTAACTAATGCCCCAACAGCCTTCATGGACCTAATGAACAGAGTTTTCTGGTACGCACTAGATCAATACGTCATCGCTTTTATTGATGACATCCTAGTATATTCCAAAAGCCTTGAAGAACATGTAGTGCACTTGACTGAAGTGTTGGAGACTTTTTGCCGGAACTAACTGTATGCTAAACTGAGTAATTACTCTTTCTGGTTGGATCGAGTTTTCTTTCTCGGACATGTAATCTCAAGTGAAGGAGTTTCTGTAGACCCGTCTAAGATGAAAACGATAATTAGCTGGAATCCGTCCACCAATGTTGCCGAGGTACATAGTTTCCTTGTCTTGGCAGATTACTCCCAACAGTTCATTGATGGATTCGTTAAGATTGCCACCCCACTGACCTGATTTACTCGAAAGGTGGTACCTTTCATTTGGAATTATGAGTGTAGTGAAAGCTTCATGGAATTGAAGCATCGTCTCATCTCTGCTCCTGTGTTGATCCTCACTAATAATATGGAAAGATTTTAGATCTACTGCGATGCATCTCATATTGGCTTGGGGTGTGTCTTGATGCAACATGGTAGAGTAGTCACCTATGGGTCCTGACAATTGAAACCTCATGAACAGAACTACCCTAACCACGACCTAGAGCTTGCATCCATTAACTTTGCCCTAAAGATATGGCATCATTACCTGTATGGCCAGACCTTTGAGATTTATAGTGACCATAAGAGTTTAAAGTACATCTTTTCACAGAAGGAGTTAAACATGAGATAGAGATAGTGGATGGATCTCCTGAAGAACTATGACTGCAAATCATCTATCACATCGGGAGAGGAAATGTGGTTGCTGATGCACTGAGCCAAAAGGAGTCTGTTGTGTTAGCTCAAACCATGGCCTCTAATTGGAAATTGATGGACACTATGATGTCTCTCCGCTTTAGCTATCATGGCAAAGGTACTTATCTAACCCAGATTCGAGCCCTGCCGGATCTTTTTATGAAAATCTGGGAAGCTCAATCTACAGACCCGGAACTCACCAAGAATCTAGGTAAGTTCACTTATGAAGAATCTCCTAATTTTAAAACTTCAGATGATGGACTGTTCTGATTCTGGAACCGAATTTGGGTCCCCATTGCTATAAGGGTAGATGTTCTCAAGACTGCCCACGCTTTCAAGCTATCCATCAATACCGAAAGTACAAAAATGTACCAGGACTTGAAACGACAATATTAGTGGCTAGAAATATAGAGGGATATAGTTGACTATGTCTCCCGATGTCTCCTTTATCAGTGGATAAAGGCAGAATATCAGAGACCTGGTGGCTTATTACATAGTTTTCCGATTCCTTAATACAAATGGGAGCATGTAACTATAGATTTTGTTACAAGATTACCCAAAACCTATTCTGGTCGAAACAGACTGACCAACACCGCTCATTTTCTGCCCATCAGAACCACTAACTCTACCAGCAAGTTAGCCCACCTATATGTTGATGAGATTGTCCGACTTTATGGTGTTCCCTCATCCATTGTGTTTGACCGCGATCCCCAATTTACCTCCCACTTCTGGGATAGCTTCTAGGAAGCTCTCGGGCCTAGGTTGTATTTCACTACTGCTTATCATCCCAAACGGATGGTCAGTCGGAACGTATGATCCAGACATTGGAAGACATGTTGCGTGCTTGCATCCTCAACTTCAATGATAACTGGTATGAGTATCTTCTCCTTTGTGAATTTGCTTACAATAATAGTTATCATTCCAGAATAGACATGGCCTTGTATGAAGCACTGTATAGAAGGCCTTGCTGTTCTCCTACTTGTTGAAGTGAAGTCAAAAACTAGTGCCATTTAAGACCAAACTTCATTAAGGAGACCATTGAAAAGGTCGCAATCATTCGCAAGAACTTAGCCACTACTCAAAGCAATTAAAAGAGTTACACCGATAATTATAGGCGACCCTTGGATTTTGCTGTGGGATATCAGGTCTTCCTCAAGGTTTTCCCTTATAAAGGAAAGATGTAGTTCAGGAAGAGAGGGAAGTTGAGCCCTCATTATGCGGGACCTTTTCTAATCATCGAGCTCATTGGACTCGTGGCACACTACCTCGCTCTATCCCGAAAATTTATGGATTTACACGATGTCTTTCACGTCTCAATGCTTAAGAGGTACCACCCTGATCATTCTCATGTTATTCCTCGCGATGAGGTGTAGGTACAAGCTGACATGACTTATGAGGTTCCCATGAGGGGTAGACTGATAAGGTCTTGTGTAACAAGACAATTCCCTTGGTGAAGGTACGATGGAAGAATCATACCCCGGAAGAAGCCACGTGGGAGTTGGAGAACGAGATGAGGAAGAACTATCCAGACCTATTCGAAACTAATTTGGGGACCAAATTTTTTATGGTGGGAGGGATTTAACACCCCACTCATCATTGTGCTTAATTGACTTGGAAAACCTCATTTATTTGGGACTCTGGCCACATTGAACTTATTTAATTTTTTTCACATGATATTTATCGTAATTTGTAAAAATTTGATTGATTTTTAATTATTTTATTTTTATTAAATGTTATTTAATTTTAATTTTATTATTTAACTTATTTGGTCGCATTTAACTTATTTAAATTAATTTTAAAAAATTGAGAAAAATCATAAAAATGGCAAAATAAGAAGAAATCCTGTGGGGAAGCAGAACTGCCCGCGTGGATGCTGAGCACTATGCGCGCGTGCACAAGCGCACAGTAGTTGCGGGGCGTGCGCACTCCTATCCTCTCGCACGCACACACGCATGGGACGTGCGTGGTGTACGCAACCTCCGCGGGCATGACGTAGGAAAAGGTCATGCGTGTGTCTTGTCATGCGTAGGCAGGCTGTCTGCGCGTCACCCCACGCACAGAAAGGTGTCACACACTGTGCGTAGGGATAGGCCCTGCGCATCTAGGGCCTGCACGCGCGATGCCCAGTGTACCTAGGCTCTGTGCAAGTTCAAGCTAGCCCTTGTGTGCGCGGCAGGAGGCTTGTGCGCCTGCAGGATAGCCTCCAACGCACTGAATAAGGCACTGCCACCTCGGGTAGTGCATCTCCGTCGCCTCAGGCGGCACGCTGCTGCCACCGGTGAAGGAGACCCTCCTCCCTTGTTTTTCATGTTGAGCATCTTTTTCTCCTCTCTCTTCACCAGATTTTGCCACTTGGCACGATTCCAACAATTCTAAAATTCTATAAATTGATCTTTCCCCTTCTATTCCTCCCCACACTTCCATTCTTCCATTTTTCAAGATCTAGAGAGAGATATAGTAGCCTAGTGAGAGAAGGAGGGAAAGAAAGGAGAACGGTGAAGGAGAAAACATCAAGATTTTGGTAAGGAATCTAGTA
>NW_019013782.1:0-14545 GCF_000150535.2 Carica papaya | reverse complement strand
TATCTTGCAGATATCTTTGGCTTTAACCTGTAGTTGATGATAGTCTGAGTGTAGGTCAATTTTAGAAAAGATTTAGGCACTCTAGAGTTGATCAAACAAATCATCAATCTAGATGATGAATATTTATTTTTTACTGTTGTTCAATTTAAATCATAGTAATTAATACATATATGCATCGAACCATCTTTTTTCTTTACAAGGAGGACTAGAGTAGCCCATAACAAAGTACTTGGTGGAATAAACCCCTTGGCCTAGAGTTCTTGTAATTGATTACCAAATTCTTGTAACTCTGTATGACCCATCTAGTATAGAGCTTTAAAAATAGGAAGAGTACTTGGCAATAGGTCGATGGAGAATTCAATGTCTCTTTCTAGAGGCATGCTTGGTAACTCATTAGGGAAAATATCCGAATAGTCCCTTACAATAGGGATGTTGTGAATGTTTGGTTCAGAGTTCATTTTTTGTAATTCCAAAGAAAACCTGAATTTGGGAAGGAAATTTGCAAACTTAGTATCTTTAATAACAATTGAAATACCAGTATAAAACATAAAGTTAAAACATAGTTATTTTAGGGCTTTCACTATTAGGGGGATAAAATACAACAGTCTTATTAAAGCAATCAAAGGTAGCATGATAAGCAACTAGCCAAGCCACACCCAAAATCACAACAAAGTCTTATAAATCCATGAGCAGAAGATCTACAGCTAGTTTTCTACTAGCAACCCTAACCCTATAGGACTTATACACAAAACTATATACAAGTAAATCCCTAGGTGGGGTTTCTACTATTATAATCTTATCTAGTGGTCATGTTTAATAGTTAAACGTTTAGAAAAATTAACAGATAAAAAAGAATGTGTAGCACCAGAATCAATAAGAGCACGCAAAAAAAAGTCAAAGATAAAAAGTGTACCCTCGATGACTGTTAGTGTAGCCTCTACATCTAGCTCTTCCAACTGATATACATGACCCCTAATAACTTATTTACAGGGCTACTTGGACAATCCTTCACAAACTTTCTAGTCTTGCACAGTTGTAACAGGCATTGATAACCTTATAACAGGGGTGATTATCATGTCTATTCCCATATTGTTTACATATAGGGCCAGATGGAAAAATAGTATCTATTAATGGTGGAACAACAATAGGAGTAATCCTGGGCTTCTTGTCACCTAGGCCTTGAACTGGCTGCTTCTTTTTAGATGATCAGAAAACTGGGAACTACTAACTTGTTTGAATCTAGAAGCAAATAACTCCCTTGCTAACTGGGAATTCTCAAGGACCTTTGCGAAAGTACTTGACCTAAACATGGCCACACGATCATATATGTCAGCTCTCAAACATTTCAAAAAATTTTGGGCCTTCTTAACCTCAATGGAGACTAATTATAGTACAAATCTAGAGAGCTGAACAAACTTGATAGTATAGACACTGACTAACACACTACCCTGTTTGAGCTCTTGGAACTTATATTCTTTCTTCTCTCGAACCCTGATCAAGAAGAAGTTTTGATAACTTCAACCCTAATAAAAAAAGAATTTTGATAAAAAAAACATCCAAGAATATATCCAGGTGATAGGAACAAACAAAGTATCTTTCTTCAAACACCACTAGTGTTCCACCTTACTAACAAGAACAAAAGTAGCAAGAGGAAGCTTCTACTCCTTAGTCATGTCCATAATAGAGAAAATATTCTCTATCTACATAATCCATTGCTTGGCTAACATGGGACCAAGACTACCATCAAATTTTGATGGATTGAGCTTTTAAAACTCAAAAATATTGTTTGTTATAGTCCTATTATATGCAGTTTGATCATTAACTAGGCACTGGCAATCAATATTCTATTGGAGATGCACCTATTGACCAACGATATGAGTCAAATCATGAATAGCTCTGAATATCTCTATGAACTCTGCCGAAGTAGGGGCATCATCAGGGCCTTTAGCAGATGGTCTTCCACATGGCATATTGCCTACATAAGGGAAACAACTACTCAAAAAAAATAATTATTATATCTTAAGGCAATTATGCTGTTTAATTTAACAAAAGGTAGTGGTCTAATTTATGTTATCCTAACCTTAAGCTTAGTTGTATGGGATATTCCTAGGATTCTACTCTGATACCACCTCTGACACCCTGATGCCAAATGGGCATACATATCCAAAAGAGCAGTAAAAAATTAAATAATTACATTACAACGACATCATACATCTGTGCAATATACAAAAGCTATATTCTGAGGCAATCAGACTATCTATATTTACTTAGAAAGTTGAAAAATAACATATATACACAATATTGGCTTTTAAAATTTCAACAAAATAAACATGGTCTGCTACTAATTGTATTTTTCTTAGAAGGAATCTAGGCATGGCTTTTTAGTAAATTCATTAGAACTTGCATCGAGAGGGCGAGGTTTGAATTTGGGTTGAGTTCCAAAATACTCAATAAGATAAGCAATAATAGAGTCATACAATATGTTATAAAAATATTCATTAATGCATAGTTTAAAGAAAACAATGATATGTTCAACTACCCATGTTACTAAACAATATTTCTATACCATAAGGTTTATGCAATATCAATTAAATAATTGTCATATGATGCACAATACCATATTCAATAGGTTTACGTAATAAACACATAGAGGACTAGGTACATCTTTGAAGTTTTATTACACATTTAAAATATAAATTATGTTATATTAATTACAATCCTACACGTGCAACCGCTTCACGTATTTCAAAAGAGGGTAACCAGGACACCAAACTAGTCAAGGCTAAGTGCATAAATAATTACAATAATATGACATAAAATATATATACAATATCTTAGTTCTCCCGGGGCGTCATCTCACAATTGTCACTCCAGTCACCATCATTCATACCCTTGAGTCCTAGACCATGAATAACCATGAGTTCAGAGTCCCTAGACCACTGAACCTTAGTCTTAAAACTTGAACCCAATATCTCACCCAACACTTGCACATGTCCCTGTGCACATGTCACCTTATACATGATGTCCGTGCATGCCTGCACAGACTTTTCTGGCATTTATAGATGGTTGATAGAGTCCCTCAATCCCTTGCACAACAATTTTCTCAAAAGCAATCTATTAGGGATATTTTTCGACAGTTCAAGTTGCTTAGAAAAAAAATCCCCTACACATACTCGCACGGTTAGGCTTTGTGTGTCAAACAACATCGGCACTTTGGTGCCTGACATGCTTGATAAAAGCAATTTTGGCTTCTATCACCGAATCCTTTCCATTTTCATTTTACAATTTTGATTTATATTGCTTTATCTTATGTCCAACAAGCAATTCATCATCAACAAACCTTAAAACATTCATAATTTACATATTAATCATCAAAATGCAGTTCATGAACTCACTTATCCATTATGGTTTAAATATTAATCCACTTTCAATTTTGGAACAATTTACTGATGCAAATGCTTATCTAACAATCCATAAATGTAATAACTAGATTAAAAATAGTAAAACTTAATTAGTTAATTAACTTAAAAAAATAAAAAATAACAAAAGTCTACTTAATTAGTTGAATTTGCTACAATATCTTATTTGGTCATTCCACATGAGTAGTCCAAAATCTGTATCTGCCCTTTTTAGATGGAAGTCAGAATGACTTCGTGAAGCATGATACAAAAATCTGAGTGTTTCATGATTTATTTGATTTTCTCTATTATCAACATGATTGATTTGATTGTTATAACTATGACATAATGGATCTAATGTTTATATAAATAAACAAATTGTTTTCACAAATTAAGAAAGTACCTTAACGTGACCCCTGATGGTAAGTATTGATGACATAATTATTCACTTTTAAAATCTTATGATATTATGATGTCATCAACATGATGTTATTTTAATATGGAACTCATCTCTTTCCATGCCCCCCCCCCCCAAATGAGGAAGATAGTGAGGAACCGATCGCTAACCTACTCTTTGAAGTCTATTAGGATCCTATGGATCCATAAACCTTGAGTGTATGACTTGTCCCGCACTCTGATGAGTCCATTCACATAGTGAAAGAAGTGCTCCTTTTTTTATTTTGATATTTTGTATTTTGTTACCACTTCTGGCCTCTGTTATATGTTTAATTGGAACTCATATATTTTGGTAAGAAATTTATAACAATTTGCTCCACTGCATACAATTATCTATCATGCACTAGTAATCTATTTCTATATCTAGTACCCTTATGCCTTAATTAGCATTGGGAATATCACAAATGGTATCACAGTAGTTACGCAGACCAAATCCTTTATAACTGAGGCTATGTGTAGAAAACCATTTAAGATATCTAGAAAAATGAGTCATCTTTCCAAAACTAGACCACCAACTTGTGTCTTCCTTTTTTTTTATAGGTATGATGTGAGGGAGACCTTCTGTAGAACATATCAAAAGACCCAAGGCCCAGGATCATCCGACCAGGAACCAGTTTGCCGAACTTTTTTAAGCTATCTAAGGATTGACCGTAGTCATATGATAGAACCAAGCAAACCCTTGTCAACACCCTACCCCAGAATACTAACTAGCTTAAAGGTCTATCTCTCACAATATAACAAAGTTTAGGAAGCTTAACCTACCTCACTTCGAAGATGGCCCTAAACCCTTAGTAGTTGAAGCTTGGATCCTGTAGATAGAGAAACTTTTCTCTGTTTTTGACCCAATCGAGGAATAAAAAGTCCCTTTAGTAGCCTTTATGCTAACCAATGAAGCAGAACACTAGTGGTGACTCAAGCAGGAAGTCCTACCTACCCCTACCACTTGAAAGTTTTCATGGACACATTCTTTGAAAACTTTTTCCCAGCCTGTCTGAGATAAGGAGGAGAAATTGCAGGACCTCCGCCAAGAAAATTTGAAAGTTACCCAATATGCAGTCTGATTCATCTAGTTGTCTAGGTTTACCCCTCTAATGATCACCCCAAAAAGTCTTAAAAGTATGAAGTTTTTGAAGGGCCTATGTGCTGATATCTACGACTGGGTTGCAATACTGAGACCGGACTCATGTACTGAGGTGCTTAAATATGCTCAATTTTTCAAAGACCTTATCTCAGTTAGGTACCAGCACATTAGCCGAATCCATACCCAACAACAACAACCTCAATAACCTAGAAAAAGACTACCCAATAAGTAAGTAGCCACCCTGATAAATGACCCCGAGTTGCCCCTCCCCCTGCTCTATCTCCACCTATTGGATAACTTGTCAAGCTTTTCCAACCATGCAAGCATTGCGGTCACTCACATGGCGATCTACCCTGTTAGCGTATTAATCACGCTTGCTATCTATGCAGAAGCACTCAACACCTTATAATGGACTACTTTCAACGATCAAAGGACGTGGCCAGACCCGTAGCTTTGAGTCGTGTGTATAATCTTGATGAATCTGGTGCCCTCCCCACTCCTCTCCTTATCCAGGGTATGCTTTTAATCGATGAAACTTCTACTAGAGCTCTGATTGATACAGGTGCTACCCACTCTTTTATCATTTATGAATTTGCTTGTAAATTAAATATTAGGCCTAAACCTTTAAGAGAAATACATAGAAACTCCCTCTAGGGGATTATTACTATGTATATAAAAATTGTAAAATAAAAGCTTCAAAAATAGAAATATTACTAGATTCAATAATCTTAGATTTATTAGGGTTTGACATTATTCTAGGAATGGATTGATTATAGAAATATAGGGCAATTATTAATTCTGAAAGTAAAGTTGTAACCTTGTGATCCTTGAAAATGAAATAAAAGTCTACTTTTGTCATTCTCTAACTATTGAATAAATAAGAATATGGATGATGATCTTGCTTTGTATTCCATTCATACTGTTTGCGACTTTTCGGAAGTCTTTCTAGAAGAACTACCTGGTTTACCTCTCCCTACGAGAGATAGATTTTTCTATCGATCTACTTCTTGAAACACAACCAATCTCAAAATCTTCCTATTGCATGAGTCGTACTGAGCTTGTAGAACTGAAAAACCAACTTTCTGAACTTCCTGGTCAGAAAATTCATCTGCCTTAGTCATTCCCCTTAGGGCACTTTGGTATTATTTGTGAAGAAAAACGATGACTCCCTCAGACTATGCATACACTATCGAGAACTCAACTGGGTAACAATAAAGAGCAAACATCCTTTACTTTGTATCAACGATCTTTTTGACTAATTGCAAGGAGTCACAGTTTTCTCTAAGATGGACCTCCAATTGGGGTACTACAAATTGAGAGTCAAAGAAGAATATATTCTAAAAACTACTTTCTGGTGTCGATACGGCCTGTATGAGTTCAAAGTTATGCTATTTGGGCTAACTAATGCCCCTGGTACCTTCATGGACTTTATGAATATGGTTCTTCAGCATGCACTGGATCAATACATTATCGTATTCATTGATGACATCCTAGTGTACTCTAAGAGCCCGAAAGAACATGAAGTCCACTTATCGTAGGTACTAAGGACACTTCGTTGGAATCAGCTGTTTGCTAGACTCAACAAATGCTCTTTCTGGTTGGATCGAGTCTCTTTTCTTAGTCATGTAATTTTAAACGAAGGAGTTTCTATGGATCTGGTCAAGATTGAAACAGTGATCAATTAGAACCCACCCACCAATGTAGCTGAGGTATGTAGTTTTTTTGGTTTAGCAGGATACTACTGACGATTCATCGATGGATTCTTCGAGATTACTACTCCGTTGACCCATCTCACTAAGAGGGGTATACCTTTTGTTTGGGATTATGAATGTGGAAAAATTTTTATGGAATTAAAGCATTGTCTCACATTTACTCCAGTATTGATCCTCCTCGACAACACTAGAAGATTTCATATTTACTGTGATGTATCTCACATTGGTTTGGGATGCATTTTGATGCAGTATGGTAGAATAGTCGCTTATGGATCCAAACAGTTGAAGCCTCATAAGTGTAACTATCCTATCCATGACCTAGAGTTGGCGACCATAATCTTTGCCTTAAAGATATGATGTCATTACCTGTTTGGTAAAACCTTTGAAATTTGTACTGACCACAAAAATTTAAAGTAAAGTTTCTTGCAGAGGGAGTTGAACATGAGACAAAGACATTGGATTGACCTCCTAAAGGACTATGACTACAAGATCATCTACCATTCCAGTAAAGGTATTGTGGTTGCAGATGCGCTGAGTCAGAAGAAATCTGTTGTGTTGGCCCAAACCTTGCCACAAGTTGAAAATTAGTTGATGCTATGTAGGCACTTCACCTCATCCACTATGACAATGGTGCCTATCTCGCTTAGATCTGAGCTTTGCCTGATCTTTTTATGAAGATTTGGGAAGCTCCATCCACGGAACAAGAAATCACCAAAATTTTTAATAAGTTCACTTTTGACGAGTTTCCTAATTTTAGGCTTTTAGATGATGGGTTGTGCAGATTTTGGGACCATATTTAGGTCCATGTTGCTGTCAGGATGAACGTTCTCAAGGCTGCCCATGCCTCTAAACTATCCATCCACCTCCGGAGTACCAAGATGTACCGAGACCTAAAGTACCAATACTGGTGGCTATGAATGAAGAAGGACATTATCGACTATGTCTCTTGATGTCTTACTTGCTAATGAGTTAATATAGAACACCAGAGACCCGGTGGTTTGTTACAGGGCCTCCCAATTCTGGAATAGAAGTGAAAGTATGTAACTATGGATTTTATCACCAGGCCTAGTACCTGTTCTGGTCATAATGCCATATGGGTCATCGTTTATAGATTAACCAAAACTGCTCATTTCTTACACATCAAAACCACTTACTCCACCAATAGATTAGCCTGCCTGTACGTCGAAAAATTGTTCAACTCTATGGCGCTTCCTCATCCATTGTGTCTGAATATGATTCTTGATTCACCTCCCACTTTTGGGATAAATTCTAAGAAGTGTTCAGGTTTGGATTTTACTTTAGCACTTTTTACCATCCCCAGACTGATGGTCAGTTTGAACGCACTATCCAGACATTAGAAGATATGTTGTGTGCTTGTGTCCTCATCTTTAGTGGTAATTGGTATGTGTATCTTCCCCTGTATGAATTTTTTTATAATAATAATTATCATTCATGTATAAGCATGGCTCCATATGAAGCCTTATACGGTAGGCCCTACTATTCTCTCACTTGTTGGAGTGAAGTGAGAAATCAGCATCATTTGGCACTTGACTTTATCCATGAGACTATCAAGAAGTTTATTATCATTCGTTGGAACTTGGCCATCGCCCAGAGTCTCTAGAAGAGTTACGCTAATAACCATAGAAGACCCTTGGAATTCATCATTAGTGATCAAGTCTTCCTCAAGATTTTTCCCTATAAGGGAAAGATGTTATTCGGGAAAAGAGGGAGGTTGAGCTGTCGTTATGTGGGACCTTTTCAGATCATGAAATATGTTGGACCCATGGCATATCACCTTACTCTACCCTGAGATTTTGCTGGCTATATGATGTTTTCCCTGTCTATATGCTTAAAAGATCCACTCTGACCCTTTTCATATCATTCTTCATGATGAGACGCAGGTGCAAATGGATATGACGTATAAGGAACTCCCTCCAGAAATTCTTGGTTGGACTGACAAGGTTTTACACAACAAAAGGACCCCCATGGTGAAGGTGCAGTCGTAGCACCACACTCTAGAAGAGGTCATGTGGGAGTTGGAGAGCGAGATGAGAGAAAAGTTCCCAGACTTATTCGTGATAAATTTTGGAGGACATAATTTTCTAAGGTAGGGGAATACAACACCCTACAAAACCTTTGCACTTAATTTCTAATTGTGTTGGTGTGTCGCCGTCATTTGGAAGACATGCCTCTATTTTTTGCACCGTAGTCGTGTCACATCATTCGTTCGCTGGTCACATCTGTCAGTCGTCACATCACTTTTTTTGCCATCGATTTTTTCTCTCCTCACCAGATTTTGCCACTTGGTGCAAATTCAACAGTCCCTATTTTTTATAAATAGGGACCTCTCCCTTCCCATGTCCTCATCATTTCCATTTCATTCTTCCATCCTCCAAGAGCTTAGAGAGAGAGAGTGATCTAGAGAGAGAAGGAGAGGAGAAGATGAAGAAAGGTGTAGGAACACTCATATAGAATTTAGTATTTCTTTTAACCATTTGGGATTACACAAGCTACATCGGTAGCCATCAAGGGTATGTTTTCTATCTCTAACTCTTTTGCTCATGCTCTTATTGATTCTAGTGTTGTGCATTTTGTTTTACTTGCCAATTTTGTTAAATATTTGAGTATCAAACCTGTACCATTAGATAAGACTATAATAGTAGAAATTGCAGCTATGTATTTACTTGTATCTAGTTTGGTGTATAAGTCTGTAGGTTTAGAGTTGCTAGTAGGGAACTAGCCATAGATCTTCTACTTATGGATTGGCTAGCTGTTTATCATGCTACACTTGATTGCTTCAATAAGATTGTGGTTTTTTATGCCTCTAATAGTGAACCCTCTCACTGAATGTAAATGAAAATAATTAAAATGACTATGTTTTAAATTTATGTTTTATGATGGTATTTTAATTGTTATTAAAAATATTAAGTTTGCAAATTTTCTTCCCTGATTTAGGTTTTCTTTGGAATTATGAAATATGAACTTTGAACATGAGATTCATAACATCTTTATTATAATGGACTTTTGGACATTTTCCCTCATGAGCTATTGGGCATGCCCTTGCCAAGAGAAGTAAAATTTTCCATCAACCTATTGCTAGGTACTCTTCCTATTTCTAAAGCCCCCTGCTGGATGGGTCATGCTGAATTATAAGAATTGAGTAATTAATTATAGGAACTTTAGAACAAGGTGTTTATTCGACTAAGTACTTCACCATGGGGTGCTCTGCTCCTCTTTGTAAAGAAGAAAGATGGTTCAATGCATATGTTTCTTGATTACCATGATTTAAATCAGGTAACTATTAAAAATAAATATTTGTTATCTATAATTGAAGATTTATTTAATAAACTCCAGGGTGCTTCAGACTTTTAAAAAATTGACCTACGATTAGGCTATAATCAAGTGCGGGTTAGAGCTGAAGACATCCCTAAGACAACTTTTTCAATCTCATTATGAATATTATGAGTTCCTGATCATGCCATTTAGACTGATAAATGTTCCTGTAGTCTTTATAGAACTCATGAACCAGGTATTTGGGTCAGTCTTAGATAAGTATGTTATTGCTTTCATTGAGGACATATTTGTCTATTCTCTAATCTAGTCGACCATTCAATGCACTTGGCATATGTCTTAGAAACTCTACACCAGAATAAGTTATATGTTAAATTTAGTAAGTGAAATTTCTGAATAGAGAGAGTGACTTCTCTAGGGCGTATTGTCTCTGGTGAGGGGATTTCTATTCATCCCTCCATGATTGAGGCAATACTTGGTTGAAAACGGCCAACTACTGTGTGAAAAGTTTAGAGTTTTCTAGGTCTTGCTTATTATTATCGATGTTTTGTGGAGGGTTTCTCTAAAATTGTTGCTCCACTAGCTTGATTAACTCAAAAAAATTAAATTTGATTAAAACTCTAATTTTAAAAGAGTTTTCTCAAACTAAAGCATTGATTGACCACAGTGCCTACTCTAACTATTCCTGACGGCTCTGGTGGTTTCACAGTTTACTGTGATGCATCTCACTTGGGCTTGAGTTGTGTACTTATACAACATGGTAGAGTAGTTGCTTACGACTCTAGACAATTGAAAACACATTAGCTAAACTACTTTACTCATGACCTTGGACTTGCGTCTATTAGTTTTGCCCTAAAGATTTGGCGATACTATCTTTAGGATGAAACCTTTGAGATTTTCACACGCCATAAGAGTTTGAAATATCTTTTCACACAAAAAGAATTAAATATGAGATAGAGAAGTTGGTTGGATATACTAAAGGATTACGACTGCACTATTTCTTTATCATCCTAGAGAGAGTAATGTCGTAGTGGATGCTCTCAGTAGAAAAAGTTTTGGATTTATTGCCTAGCTGATAATCTTAGAACTACAGTTGCTTATAGTTGTCCAACATTTATCATTGGACACCACGGATGATAGTGCCTATCTTACCCATTTATATAGTTAGTCTTATTTCATTAAGAGAATTAGAGATGCTTAGTCTAGAGATTCTTGAGTTCAAAAATAAAAAGAATAGATCTTTCTTGGCAATAAGACTAACTTTAGGGTTCTGATGATGATCTAGTGCGATTCAAAAACTGTTTATGAGTACCATAGAATTTTGAGTTAAGATAGGATAGCGTGAGGAACGCTCATTCCTCTAGATTATCCATTCATCCTACAGTACTAAGATGGATTAGGATTTGAAATCTTGTTTTTGGTGGCCAGGGATGAAAAAGGACATCATGGATTTTATCTCTCAGTGTCTTATCTGTCCGCAAGTCAAAGTTAAGCACCATCGACCTAGTGGTTTGCTTTAACATCCCTAATCCTGAATGGAAATGGAAACATGTGACCATGGACTTTATCATTGGATTACCCCAGACTAGCCATGCGCATAATTCTATTTGAGTAATCGTTGATAGGTTAACCAATGACCTAGTGGTTTTGGCTATTAAAACTATAGACCTTCTTAGCTGATTAGTAGAGCTTTATATTCGAGAGATTCTCCATCTTCATTATATCCCCTTGTCTATCATTTCTGATCGAGAATCACGATTTACCTCCAAATATTGGCGTAGTTTTCAGGACACTCTTGGCACTCATCTTTCTTTCAGTACTGCCTTTCACTCACACATTAATAAAAAAACTAAAAGAACAATACAGACACTTGGGCATATGCTAAGAGATTGCATGTTCCACTTTAGAGGTAATTGGGATAAACATTGTGACACCCCTGAACCTTTTTTAATTAATGTTGCATTTTATTTTTATTTTTATTTTTAATTTTTTATCTCATATTTTAAATTTTAATTTTCCATGTTTTTAATTTTTGGAAAGCATTTGTTTACATCATTTTGTGAAATAATAAAACAAAATAAAAAGGGTAAGAAAGACCCACGAAAAAGGCCAGCGTACCCTTATGTCAACGTGCCCGCGCACCTGTCGTGCGTACATGGGGAAACAGTGCATGCACTTGCAAGTGCACAAACGTTATATCGCGCATCTACAGTGCATGCACACCCGTTGCATGGCTGCGCGCGCGTATCTGCGCACACAATGTCAGCATAGTGCGAACGTCCCATCCCATGCATTTGCATGTAGCATTGCATGACTGTCTGCGTGCATGTCGTGTGACTACGCTCTATGAATGCACCTGTCCTATCAACCTGCACTTATGTATCGTCGCACGCTAACTGCTTGCACGTCGCCTACTGCGCACCTATTGTATGTCACGTCGCTTACTGCTATCTCGTCACATTGCAGCTGTCAATCACATTTTGTCAGTAGCTGGCTGCACTGCACCACTAGCTGCCACGTTGCTCGCATGCATAACACCACATGGTGTACATGCACACCATTAGTGGCTCTCCCCTTTTGTAATATTTGTGTATATTTATGAGCCATCTTCTTATCCTTTGCTATAAAAGAACATCATTTTGTATGGGATAAAAGTCTTCCATTATAGATATTCTTTTATTCACTCATTTATTTCTATTATCGGACTCCTTTACCCCCATTGGGTAGTGGGATGACACAAACACTTACCATTAGTAAAGTTTGCCTATAATAACAGCTATCATTCTAGTGTTGGGATGGCACCATATGAGGCATCATATGACAAACCCTGCTATTCTTCCTGTTGGGATAAAGTTGGGAAGAGACATTTGTTAAGAGCTAACATAATCCAAGAAACTATTGATAAGATTTCTATCATTTGAAGAAATTTTCTCAATACCCAGAGTCGGCATAAGAGCTATGTTGATAACAGGAGGAAGAACTTAGAATTTGCAGTAGGAGATCACATATTGCTCAAGGTTTCTCCAGTTAGGGTAATCATGAGATTTCGGAGATGCAAGAAATTGAGCCCTAGGTTCATTAGACCCTTTTAAATTCTTGAATTGGTTAGCTCTATTGCATATTGCTTAACCCTTCCACCTAAGCTTTTCAGTACTCATGACGTCTTCCATGTATCAATTCTTCAAAAATATCATCATGATCCAACTCATATCATTTCCTATGAACCATTAGCACTGCAACCTGATTTGTCATGAGGAATATCAAGTCCGTATCCTCAACAGATAAGTTAGGGTATTACGATCTTGGGAGATTCCTATGGTCAAAGTACAGTGGTGACAGCATTGTCCTCGGTAAGCAACATGGGAAGTTTGGAGTACTATGAGAGATATGTACTCAAGGTTGTTTTTGTGAACTTAAAATTTGAGAAAAATATTTTCTTTGAGGGGGGATAATATAACATTCCACATTGTAATATATTGAATTTTCACTAAATGAAGCATTATGTATATTATGAGTTATATTTTGGAGAAATTAATTTTATTTTATTTTTTGTTAGTATTAAATTAAAACCTTGCATATACATATATATATATATGCTAAATCAAACATAAATATAGGCAGCCCGCGGGGATAATGAAATTTTCGACCTAAGAGGCTATCAGCCTGTGACATCCCAAGTGCTAATTAAGGCAAATGGGTGTTAGATACAGATACAGAATAATGAGTGCATGATAAAATTTATGCAGCGGAATAAGATTATTATAAATCCTTTACAAATATATATGAGTTCGAATACATACATTTACTGAGGCAAGAAGTGGCTATAAAATATAAAACAAAATATAAGTGCCACTTCTTTCCTATGCTATTGGACTCATCAGAGTACAAAAACAGTCATACACTCAGACTTATAGATCCACGGGATCCTCATAGACTTCCAACGATAGGTCAACCTGAAGTTCTTCACTTTCTTCCTCATCTAGGATGTGGGTATGGAAATAGTGAGTTCCATATGCTTAGTAAGGAAAACAACATTAAATTAATATCGTAAGATTTCAAAATTTAATTATTTTGACTTAAGAGCTTACCATTGACCTCATCATTTACCTATCTCACATATGAAAAATCATTTATTATTTTGCCTGTTGAAATGTTCCACAAAATGAGCTTGCTCTGGTTGAGATGAAGCAAATGGATTTCCAACTTGGCATTTAGAACTTGATGTGATCCTAAACAGCCCAAAATTAGTTCTAAAGATGCAATATTATATCAATGAGGAATGCCCAGAACAAAAAAGTAATTTCATCCCTGACGTTTTCTAATAGGGATTATTCCAAGAGATGGGCCAAGTTTGCTCAAACCAAGAGACTTAAGGCCTAAGTAAGATTAATGGGCTTAAAGAATTGTAAGAAAGCCCATGCTTGAGGAATATGGCATGTTAGAGACTGCTTATGGAAGGGAGATAGCCGTGGGCGAGTGGCCTGAGTAGCGTGACCCATTTCCCGGCAAGGTAGGCCAACCTGGGGCCTAGCAAGCTGTGCACCTTAGAAGAATGAGTTGCCCATTATGCACGCCACTGTAGGTGGGTCAAATGAGGCCCATAGGGA